>JAIGNY010003031.1:232500-305000 GCA_020152595.1 Chiridota heheva | reverse complement strand
AGCGGTACCCAAAAAACTCCGAAAAAGCTCAACTGTTGGAGAGGAATTGAAGATAGGGATAGGAGGCGTGTAAGACGAGGGGGAAGGGCTAGAGCGAGAGATAGAAGCTTGTATCGTAAACCATTGTGCCAAACGGCATCAAATGCCTTTTCTACGTCAAGTAAGAGAGCAAGAGAGGGAATGTCACGATTGATATACAAATATATATTCTGTGTGAAGAGAAGGAGCGCGTCAGTGGTACGTGGATATGTTAGGGCGGGAACCGAACTTGTAAGGATTGAACAGGTCATTGCTAGTCGGAAAGGAGCTTGGCTAGTATCTTCTCGAAGATCTTCCCCAATGTCGGAAGAAGAGTGATTGGACGATAGTTGCTAGGGCTGCTGGGGTGCTTACCAGGTTTGAAATAGTAGATAACTTTCCCCGACTTCCAGCTGGAGGGAAAGTAACCCAGAGAAAGAGAAACATTGTAAAGAATCAGCAGATGGGTAAGGGATTGTACATCAAGGTTGTGTAAGAATGATGTAGTGGATTCTGTCTGGACCTGGGGCAGTGTCTGAGTGTTGCGAGTGCGCTTAAGAGCTTCGAGGATATCAGCTATAGTGATGGGGGCATCAAGCGGGGAACCAGAAGGAGAGGTGGGCGTATATGAAGGATTGAGGAGGTGAGAGTTGTCGTTGACAAAGTTGTCAACCAGAGTGAGCTGAGATTGAAGGAAGATCGGATGATTAGGAAGCTGTTGTATGTCACACATGGTCTGGTTGAGTAGATCAACCTTAGATTGGATGTCATAAACAAAAGAGATGTCAGTGGGGGAGGCTTTGAGAGGTGGGATAGTGGAAGAAGTACGGGAGCCTGACATGGATTTGAACTTATTCCAAAACTTCTGTGAGTCTTTGGTGTGATGGAGAGCCTGGCAGGCGGCGTCCCACTCTGTTTTCTTGTGGAGCTTGGTGATGTTGTGACCAAGAGAGTTAAGACAGCTTTTAACCTGGAAATTAGGATGACTTTGGTAATGTCTCCGCAGGCGGCGTTTTTCCTGGATGAGGGCCCGCGAGTATGTGACGAGGAAGGAGTGAGCGATGAGGGCGGGGGCAAAGGTGGGGATGCACTGAGAGATGGTTGACTGGATATTTAAGTGTGTATATTTGATGGTCCTCCTCTTCAGCTGTGATGGGATGGGAGGTTGAAATGGCTGTTCAAAATGGGGAGAGAAGGAAGATAGTAACGGAAATTGACCCAGTCAGTTTTAGAGAAGAGAGGGATATCTTTGGTGTAGTGAGCGCCAGGTACAGACTGGAAGGATATAGGGTGGTAGAAGTGATCACTGTTAAGGGCGTGACAAGTAGTGACATTTGTAAATACAGGAGTGGCATGAGAGTTTGCAAGGACGTAGTCCAGAATAGAAGTGCTTCCCAAGGGGTGTTGGAAAGTGGGGTGACCAAAGGGATTGAGGATAGAATGGGTAGAGGGAGTGATAGTACGAAGAAGAAGGTGGTCATTGTTGTTAGACTTGGAGTACCCCCATTGAGATATGCCTGACGTTAATATCGCCAAGAAGGAGACTGGGGAGGGGGAGTTGACTTTGGAGAGTAATAGAGATATATCCAATGGAGTATGAGGGGGCAGTAGACCGTGCATGGTTAGAAGGAATAGACTGTTGGAGGATGGAGAATGTCCGTTTTTGTTGCTACTGGGGTTGGTAGGGGTGGGAGGGGGTAGCGGAAATGGAAGTTTTGACGAGAAAATCTACCCCTCCCCCATGCATGGGAGGGATTGCCAAGGCCAGGGAGGGATGACGGGTGGCATGAAAGAAGTTGTAGCCGCGAATGTTGAAGTTATAATCCTGGGGAAGTTTGTTTCATTTATGGAGAGAACATCAATGTCGTAGTGATGATGGAAATGAGTGAGAAGAAGTTTGAAATCAAGTTACGGAGGGAACAAATATTGATATGGCCAATTTTAGTATCCATTTAGAAGAAGTGGTAGAACGAGGGATAAGCCGATAGAAAGGCTTAAATAGCTTAGACTTTGTTGATATCTTGCTGGGTGGAATTCTAGATAGATGTAGTGTTTGAGAGTGTCGATGGATAGAGATCTAGAAGGGAAGAGAGAGAGAGTTGATGTTGTGAAGAAGAATGTCGGTGAGGTAGCCGATTTCAACAGTAAACTCGGTGGAAGAGGGAACGTCAAGGACTGCAAAAATATCATTAATTTGAAAGTCAATATTTATAAATCAAAAAAAAAAGTAGCCCTGCAGCGTACTGAATTTCTGCTACGCTGCTATGTGCATATTTACAACATTACTAATTTGTTAGACGCTGCAATGTCGGGAATAACTCTCATGATCTTTGAAGTAAATACATTGTCAGTAATAACTAACTCGATTTAATGAACTTTATTTACCTTTGAATCATTTATGATAATCGTTTGATTGTTACAATGGCATCAAAGCGAATAGTGTGAAAATGATACGCAATCAGGCGGGAGATCGATACCTATGACGTAACACTTGATTGACTGTAGTGATTGTGATAGAAATGCATGGATCGTGGGAACATTTGCTTTGATAGGCAAGTTCAACCATTAACCGAGACTGAAGTTGAAGTGAGATTGCAAAAAGGCGGAATTTGAAAGGTGCAGGAAAAATGATCCCCCTCCCCAACGTCACTAGGTATTGTTAACTCAAATGTGTGTTTTGGCTTGATATTCCCATTCTTGCTAAGCGCATGAATGCAAACCCAACAGAAGGCCCAATACCCCCTTACGATATAGCTAGACCAATAATGAAATTAATATTTCTGTATAACTTGAGCCTTTGCTGGTGACTAAAATGTTTAAATTTGCTCTTCAGAAACTATTGAAATGAATTTTTAAAGTAATAAAATTCCCTAGTGAAAGTGAAATTCGCGTTGGTGAAAATGGCGAAAATATTTTCATCGTTTTGTTGCACCAATAAAATTAGAATATTTCGTATTCATTTTTCCTACCTTCGGCTTACCCTATTTTACCGTTATGTGTTTCTTTAGATTGATTTGAATTTGGATAGATACATTGTTATAATGACAAAAATCTCCCGATTGGGAGATCTTCCGTTCGTGGACCAAACTGTTTAAGGTTGGCAGAGCTGGGGAAAGGGGGAATACTGCCCCCTGTAAGAATTTCACCTTTCCTGTTGGGTATTAAAATAAATTGAAACATAAGGAAACTGAAGGAAAATTTGATAACATGATTGGAAATTTTGGAAAAATTTGCCAAATTGCCCGAAAATTGAAGAAATTGCCCGAAAAAAGGTGACGCGCAATCGGCCAATTTTAACGTCCAATTTCGGGGTTAACACGGTAAATTGTTGTGAACAAAATGTGTCAATATGTTTGTACTAATATAAATGTTTGATTTTTGTGGTCTTTGGAGAAATTTTGATGTTAAATTTCAGTGAGGTACCACTTTCGAAAACGTCTTCCATGTGCTATAACATTGTAGAACACTGACCCTGTAGACTTATGTGTTGGAGGCCCGTAAATTTTCATAGTTTTCTATGTAGGCTACTGCAGCCTAATGCCGATCGTAGCTTGGACAACCGAAATTAACAACGCCCTTGATGTGAATATTTTCACATGTCCCCATGAAAACTAAAGTCTGATACCGAAGAAAGTTGCTTGGTGTATGTAATATATTGACATCTGTGATCAGCAGTTTACCATTATGTGACACACCCACCACTCCTTCCACCAGCAACATTATTCTCCCGCCACCCCTCAGCGTTGGACTGGAAATTCTACCAATGGCACAAAGACCCTTTGCTCCGAGCTCCCAAAGGCCCTTCCCCTCCCTCTTGTCTACTTTAGCATCCGTGGACCCTCCCAGTTATTTGTATGGCACCAAAGATCGGTGCCCCCAAAATTAATCGCATAACAATTGCACAAAATATGGGTTTTGCAGTCAACAAACGATTGATGATATCAACAAACGATTGTTGATGTCAACAAACGATTGATGATATCGACAAACGATTGTTGATGTAAACAAACGATTGTTGAAATCAATAAACGAAACAATTGATGATATTAACATTCGATTGCTGGTATATCAACAAACGATTGCAACGCACGATTACTGGTGACAAACGATTGTTGAAATCAAAAAACGAAATAATTGATGATATCAATATACGATTGCTGATATCAACAAACGATTGTTGATGTCAACAAACGATTGATGATATCAACAAACGATTGTTGATGTAAACAAACGATTGTTGAAATCAATAAACGAAACAATTGATGATATTAACATTCGATTGCTGGTATATCAACAAACGATTGCAACGCACGATTACTGGTGACAAACGATTGTTGAAATCAAAAAACGAAATAATTGCTGATATCAATATACGATTGCTGATATCAACAAACGATTGATGGTATCAACATATAATTGCTGATATCAGCCCTGGATTCAAGACTGGGTTGGTTAGACACGCCAGTGCACCACAACTGGTTATCAAAGGCCGTGGACATTGACTTGGTTGTCGATGTTATGTCTGTCCGTACGTCGTACCTATGTTCTCGTTCGGGTCGTATTAAGCGTTTCGTGATAGCATTGTTACTATCATAATCGAATACGCAGGCGACGACCCCGTCATTGTTATTGTGTTCACTCGTCGTCGCGGCACGTTCTGTCACCTGCCTGTAAAACCACAGGATGTATCAAAGCAATTTTACTTCATTTATTTTCTCAAAACGTGAAGGTGAAAAGATCAAGTAAAATATGCATATGGATGCGGAACACCCTGATGTACTTCCTGGGTATAGACAGTTGTTTCATATTTCCTTCCCATTTAAGTTATTTGGAACTTTTCTTCAAAGGAGACTTCCAAGTATATCCGTTCTCTCGTCAACTCGTGACTTTAATTACACCAGGAACTGTACAACCGAATCGTTTCACCAAAACGAATATTCGTTTACACAGTTAAATATGTTTATTACCAAATCATTGACTTTCCTTTATTTCTTTATATCTCTTCTGGGTTTTGAAACAGGATTTTCGAGTAAGTATTGTTTTTATATTCAGTTTTTGTACTCCTGACATAAATTCCATTTGGTATATATAATTTGGTGCAGGGCGGCAGAGGCGGGCCAAGCGGCGGAATGTCTTAGAATAAAGGGCGCACTGGCAACACAAACTATTTTATTTTGTCAGTTATTGACGATTTTGTATATGTATCAAATTATTGGGGCGTATAATCTGCTGCGTCCACCCCTTTCCGCCGCCCATCATGCAGGGTAACCATTTTTTAGGGCCTTAAAGGAGACATTATTTCATATGATAGAGGATACAAATCTTAACCAACTACCTAAAACAGCCAGTAAAAAAAAACTTATTTATATCTCAAGTTATTCATGTTTGAAGTTGACACATGGAGGCTGCCATTTTGTTCAATTCTGTATTTAATTAATTATTGTGCATGATGACATAATTTCCCCAATAGGGACATAAGGAATTCAATGGTATTTTTTTTAATATAATAAATGTGATTAAAGTTTTTATTCCAAAATGATGTGACACAAAGTTTTAACATAATGTTTTGGTAATTTCATGTGTACACAAAAAATTCCTTGACCCTTACACAATAATTTTTTCTTCTCATAACCTAAAAATCTTGAGGTAGATTATAAAGAAATACAAAGCATTCCAACATCCTGCTGGGCCAATGACATCATAATCTGTATGTTTTGAAATCAAATTGGCGGCTCCATAGTACTAGGCCTATTTAATAGTAAAATTAGTAGAATTCAAGTTTTTAATAATTATACAAATTGTGTTACATTGCTTAAAGGGGTATACAATTTGGTCAGAAAAAATTGTTATTTTTAATTCTATCATATGAAATAAGGATTATGTGTGACTTTATGTCTCCTTTAAGTTACAAGAACTCTTGAAAAGCTGGGCACGCCAGTGTGCTGGCCTACTATGCACGGTATCTCCTTCACCAATTTACGATTTCTTCAATATTCTTTATACTACTTTATTCTACTGATTTTTATTTGAAGGCCGTGGTCAAATCATAAAATGTTTCGATCCATGAATCTCATGTTTTTCCCAAGTGTTTCTGTCCAAGTATAGCCCATCCTAACCTAACCTAAACCTAAATAGAAATGAATAATCAATTATTAATAATCAATGAATAATACTTTATACTGTTTTATATATTTTTTTTATGCCCTAACCTAACTGGACTGAAACACTTCTGGACCGGAACACTTGCGATTTAGCCACATCTATTCTCAAGGCAGCAATTCAATTTTCCTATATTTCCATGGTTGAACTTGAAGACCTTCAGATATTGGCCTGCTCCCAACAGGATATTGGCACCGAACTGTTCGAGTTCAACAAGAACTGATATCTTCTTGTCATAACAAAAATTGTTGTAAAAAATAAAAATGATTACGATTATGTATCTTTTAGCATATTTTCTTGACGGTTCTAGCTTTGGTGGGAAGAAGGAAGGGAGGGGAGGGGGGATGGGGTGGGATGGGGTGGGGGGGGGGGATGGGGAGTGGGGATGGGGGGACACACAGACTTTAGTAATTTATCTCAACGTTTGTAGCCCAAAATGCAGGGTGCAGGAATACAACCATTGACGTTCCTGGAGGGATGGAGCTTATTTGCTCCTTACGCTGCTCTGACCGTGATTACAGAGTCGAACCGGGCAGATACAGATCTTTTGATATCAATGACGACTGGCCTGGAGACTTTTCACGCGCAAGATGTAGAGGTAAGGGACATTTATAGTAGTCGGGTGGCGGCCTGCGGACGGGGGAGTATATAGTTTGAAATCAAGTAAGCAAAAACTTTTGTAAGTGTTCAAAGAAAAAAAAAACTTAATAAGATCTGGAGTAATAAGATCTGGAGTTTAAACAATTACACGAATACATTATTAATGTAGGATTTAATCACACGACTAATTCAACTTATAGCCATTTTGCAGGTTAAATCGTTTGCGCGTTGCGCGTCTGATCTTCACACATCTCAGTCACATCACACGTAAAACAAACAGACTCGATCCTAAACACGCGCTAGCATGCATTAGTGGTGAAAACACGCACTGGCATGAAAACACGCGCTGGGCATATATACACGCGCTGGGCATATACACACGCGCTGGTTAAAAATAAACTGGCCAGACCAATTAATTTTTAATATAAAATGTTATTTTAGAGACAAATTTACCATTCAAGTACTTTAAGTAATCTTAATCTGTAAATCAGTGGATTTTAAACACGTTTGTTGGTGCAACCAACGGCACAGCAAGATTCCCGCATAATTATCTTAATTATCTTAAATTATCTTATATTATCTTATATAACAAACGTATGCAAACGTATGTAAGTTTACAGCAGACGACAGTGTACTTCCCCTACAAAATGGCGATGTAAACAAAGTCATGTGACCTCATGACGTCAGCTGAAACATCCTTATAGATTGTGAACAAAATCATACTAAAATACAAAAAAAAATTGCTATACAAGAGATATAGGGCCTAAATGTTGGAGGTAGGAGAGTAAATACTGCCCTCTTGACCCCGAAATCCCGGCTATGACTATGAATAATTAACAATTGAAATTGTTGATAACATTTCTCCTTCACTGTATTGTAGATCGACGACCACCCCAGTTTACCTTCTGCCCACCGATAACACAGACGATATACGCCGACCCTGGCAAGACAACAGCTGAGGTTATCTGGGCCCCCGTGACAGCTGTTGACAACTCGGGTGAAGACCCTGTCATCTCATGTACAGAGGAGCCGGGAGTGAAGCATGTTGGAGAAAGGACGGTTCACTGTAAGGCACGTGACTCGAATGATAATGTCGCCGCTTGCTCCTTCAGATACATTGTAAAAGGTAAACGACTGAAGTATATCTAGACGTCCTCTGGCACCGAAATTAATTACTTTGTTTCAATATATTGAATACTATACTATCACAAAAGGGACCTAACAAAATCAATTGACAATTGGCCCATTTTACAGCTTTTTTATTTTCAAGTGTAAGAATTTACGAAAAAAATGCAAATATCATATTTGTGACGTCATCAGTAGAACAGTATTTCATTTCGTAGGCAAGTTCATTGGTGTTAATCCACTGACAAATTCTTGTGATAAGTAGCTGACTTTCAACCTTTAGCTGACTGTCTACCAACTGTGGTGTAGCGGTTGCCATACATGTCTACAGACCACGAGGCCCTAGGTTCAAGCCTGGGTTGAGTAGACACGCCAGAGAGAGTTGAACACACAATTACAATGACAGGGTCGTCGCCTGCGTAATCGGTTATGATAGTAACAATGCTATCAAAAAACGCTTAATACGACCCGGACGAGAACACAGGTACGACGTACGGACAGACATAACATCGACAACCAAGTCAATGTCCACGGCCTTTGATAACCAGTTGTGGTGCACTGGCGTGTCTACCCACCCAGGATTGAACCTGGGGCCTCGTGGTCTGTAGACAGGTATGATAACCGCTACACCACAGTCGGTTGACACGCCAGTGCACCATTGTTACTATCTAACCGATTACGCAGGCGACGACCCCGTCATTGTAATTGTGTGTTCACTCGTCGTCGGCGGCTTTAGCTGACTTTTAATCTTTCAACCTTTCTTACGCACTGACAGTATACGGAAGGACAAGAAAGGAAAATCGGTGCAGAATCTGCTGGCGTGTATTACACAAATAAAACGAATTAGTCAATAGATACGATGGATTCAAGATTAGCTAATATATTAGAATGCCCAAAACATTGACCTATAAACTCAACTTACATACTACACATCAATGCAGAACAAAATGAAAATATCTAAGAACTTTAAGAATGGAGAAGCAAACAATGAAAGTAATTTACGTAACGATTTCCGGTTACATAACACAATTTATGAATATTCATGATATATGTAAGATCTTTCTTACACTTGACTTGGAAGAGAGACCCCCCTGATCTAGTGGTTAAACCCAATTTCGCTTTGGCAAGCTAGGGTGACGGGTTCGATTCCCGGTGGGTCTCCATGCAACCAGTGCACCGCAACTGGTTTATCAAACATTCAAAGGCCGTGGACATTGACTTGGTTGTTGATGTTATGTGTGTCCGTCCATCCGTCGTACATGTGTTCTCGTCCGGGTCGTATTAAGCGTTTCGTGAGGTCATTGTCACTATTCATTGTGTGTGTGTCACTTGGGATGTGGAGATGGTTTCTGTGAACCATCTTTGAACATAAAAGGAAGAGCAGAGAGAAAGGCAGGTGGGAAACAAGAAAGGGAAGTATTTGCTGTAAACAAATTTAATTAAAGAATTAAAAAAAATACAAGAAGTGCAAAAGGTGGGGAACATTCTTTTAGCTTTTTACTGCGCTTGTTTCAAAGCGGCGCCGGGCCAGCGGGGCTTGAGAAATTTGGGGATATAGCGGCCGCGTCGAGTAAATCCTGGCGCGACCCCAGTTTTGCGATTGCCTACATTTAAACATTCAATATTTAAAATCTCAACAGCTCAGAATTGCATCCCCCTTGAAGAACCAGAAAACGGAGTGCTGTCATGTGACGAATGGGCTTACGGGATATTCTGTTCTTTACACTGTGATAGAGATTATGACATCCCTCCAGGCTCAACCACGCCCACATTTTTTGTTTGTGGCTCCTCCTCCGAGTGGTCTCCAACTAGTAAAGTTCCAAACTGCATGCGTAAGTAATTAATGTTGTGGTCGATTTCTTATACTTATTAGTTGTTATATTACGTAGTTTCGCATTTCTATTAGAACGACGAAACAAACGGTGGTGTGATCGTTTGGGCCACAATGCCCAGTTGATTGTGCACTGAGCAAGTGCAGTAACTCATGAAAGATTCGCGCCCTTACATCAGCGATGTTCGGTTTTTCCACATGTTAGAAAATCGAACATCCCAAGGCTACCGAAAATTTACGCATCACTGCTCCCACAAACCATACATACAGTGTACAATTAAACATTTTACGTACGTAGTTAATTTCGGTAATGGTTAGAGCGGACACAGCGTGTACATTTTTTAAGAAATTTTTAGTGAGGGCGTTGCGAGTAGCAATGTCGTAGTTGTCGGAGCACAATATTGGCATGATTTATTGAATTAAGAAACATCTAACCATAGGCGGGAACTGCCTACCAAAATATCGAAAGTAGGGTGGGGGCGAGGGAAAAGTCACAAAATCACGCCAGGATACAAACAAATCACAAAAGATATCAATTCGAAACAAGCGTCTCTTGCTCCCCCTCTCCTCCTCCACCCCACCAAATACCGCATATGATTTCACCGATGGCAATAACTTTTGAATTACCATTCTGGGACCCTTAAATTCAATAGAAGGAACCTTCTGGTGACATAGGTGAAATGAAGATTTACGAATGCGAGCCTCTTTCCCTTAACATGTTAAAATAGACCAGAGTTGGGCATATGGGATGAGAATATTTGATTACTTTGAACCCACAGGCGTCCCATGTGGGTTATATTTACATTTCAAAAGAAATGATTCAATACATTTATGATCTACTTGAAGCTAGTGATATTTTTCTAACAATCAGCAGTTTTACGAAGGAATCGCAAACAAGTGATTAACTTCGTCATATCGCGTGTCCACAGCGTTATCATCAGTGATGGCGCATGCATTTCACGTGACACCATATCGTCCTAATTGCTTATGTCGTTATCATGAGAGATCACTTGGTCGATATTTGCGATCACGTCCAAGTGTACTAGTGTAAGTGTGGGTCAGTTATTATACAGTTGTAAGAACTGATCGCGTCATCACCGTAAGTAAACGCGTACGTCGTCATCATGAGTGATATAATGTCGCCATCATGAGTGATGATGTCGCCATCATGAGTGATGATGTCGCCATCATGAGTGATGATGTCGCCATCATGAGTGATGATGTCGCCATCATGAGTGATGATGTCGCCATCATGAGTGATGATGTCGCCATCATGAGTGATGATGTCGCCATCATGAGTGATGATGTCGCCATCATGAGTGATGATGTCGCCATCATGAGTGATGATGTCGCCAGCATGAGTGATGATGTCGCCAGCATGAGTGATGATGTCGCCAGCATGAGTGATGATGTCGCCAGCATGAGTGATGATGTCGCCAGCATGAGTGATGATGTCGCCATCATGAGTGATGATGTCGCCATCATGAGTGATGATGTCGCCATCATGAGTGATGATGTCGCCATCATGAGTGATGATGTCGCCATCATGAGTGATGATGTCGCCATCATGAGTGATGATGTCGCCATCATGAGTGATGATGTCGCCATCATGAGTGATGATGTCGCCATCATGAGTGATGATGTCGCCATCATGAGTGATGATGTCGCCATCATGAGTGATGATGTCGCCATCATGAGTGATGATGTCGCCATCATGAGTGATGATGTCGCCATCATGAGTGATGATGTCGCCATCATGCGTGATGATGTCGCCATCATGCGTGATGATGTCGCCATCATGCGTGATGATGTCGCCATCATGAGTGATGATGTCGCCATCATGAGTCATGATGTCGCCATCATGAGTCATGATGTCGCCATCATGAGTCATGAGTGATGATGTCGCCATCATGCGTGATGATGTCGCCATAATGAGTGATGATGTCGCCATCATGCGTGATGATGTCGCCATCATGAGTGATGATGTCGCCATCATGAGTGATGATGTCGCCATCATGAGTGATGATGTCGCCATCATGAGTGATGATGTCGCCATCATGCGTGATGATGTCGCCATCATGAGTGATGATGTCGCCATCATGAGTGATGATGTCGCCAGCATGAGTGATGATGTCGCCAGCATGAGTGATGACGTCGCCATCATGAGTGATGACGTCGCCATCATGAGTGATGACGTCGCCATCATGAGTGATGACGTCGCCATCATGAGTGATGATGTCGCCATCATGAGTGATGATGTCGCCATCATGAGTGATGATGTCGCCATCATGAGTGATGATGTCGCCATCATGCGTGATGATGTCGCCATCATGAGTGATTAAGTCGCCATCATGAGTGATGATGTCGCCATCATGAGTGATGATGTCGCCATCATGAGTGATGATGTCGCCATCATGAGTGATGATGTCGCCATCATGAGTGATGATGTCGCCAGCATGAGTGATGATGTCGCCAGCATGAGTGATGATGTCGCCATCATGAGTGATGATGTCGCCAGCATGAGTGATGATGTCGCCAGCATGAATGATGATGTCGCCAGCATGAGTGATGATGTCGCCATCATGAGTGATGATGTCGCCATTATAAGTGAACAAGTCATGATAAATGATCTTGTTCAGTGTTGTCATTAATGATTATTGGTCATGTTCTTATCAAAAATGATGGCGATGAAATCAATTTCATCAGTGATAGGTGATAACTGATGAAATCGCCATCATTAGTTATCACGCCATTATCACAGATAATCACATTGTCATCACACGCTGATTACGTCATTTATGCGATCAAATCATTTTCATAAGTGATCACGTCGCTATCTTAATTATTAAATGGTTACGTCGATGTCATACATGATTTTTTTTCACCATAGGTGATCAAATTGTCATGATAAGTGGTCACGCCGTAATAGGTCACGTCGTTGTAAAGCCGTTTTTCTACGTGATAACGGTGTCAGCATTAATGATAACGTCGTGGGGTCATCGTAGATCATCACGAAATTATCATTAACAGAGGCAGAAATACCACAAACTTACAAGTAAGAGCACCAGCATCCTTGTCATTATCATGACTACAAGAGTGACTACATCTTTAAACATAATTTCCGTCATTATTACCATCGATTACTATGGATATTCGTCGTCTTTTTATTTGTCATGAATTAAAGTCATTATAGTTATTACATAATTAGTGTGAATAATATTGTCTTAATCATTTGCTAAATCGTTACAGAAAAATCGTCGTCACTGATTAGTAACGTGGTGACGATGATGATGATACTACCCTTCGTTTAATATGAACATGATGTGTGCGCATTTGCCTAACGACGTTCAGTCAGTACCGCCGAGAAGGGTCCGTGTCATGAGGACCCATACAAATTAAGGAACTGAGAAAAGAAGTGTGCGTTCAAACAGCGGAGTCCCAAAAATTGGCGCTTAACAATGGCAAAAACGGTCAGGTATAAAATTGGAACAGAAATAGGTGATGATTTTTTTTTCTTCAGAATTTTCCGATATGGGGACCCAGGTTATGGCCCAGATTTGTCAGTTTTCCGTCGGACTTCGCGATCCTCTCGGCGGCCCTGCGTTCCGTAATGCGCGCGCCGAGGTATCTTAATGCCATTTCTTTCGAAGAAAAGTAATAACAGTTCATTAAATGTGTGCCATTCCCATGCCTACATGTCATACTCTTATCCATTGACAGGTCCAGTTGAAACACGTCGGGTACACTTACCAGTGGAACTATACGTTATTACCGAAAACTGCCCAGATGGGAAAAATGAAATGCAAACAATAGAGACATCTTTTATGAACCTCATTGATTCTATTGAACTTTTTGACATCTGCGACAGATGGGAGAGGTGTCGAATTAAAGACTTTAATGTTCTATGTGAAAAGACGTCAGAAACACCTGACGTAATTGAGCCAATCGTAAACGACATTGCACTACAAGCTCGTCGGCGACGGGAACTGAATAAGCGATCAACAAATCTAGAAAAAAATGTTGACGAATCTGTGGAATTGCAGCATCTCCTGACGATTGCGTCGCACCACGAGTCGAAGCGATTGACGAAACGTGCAACAAGTGGCGGTATTCATCAACGTAATCGCAGGATGTCTGGACCATGGTATGAACTGATCGTTGAATTCAACATTCATATCACCAAGCAAGAGTCACGTGTTGCTGACGACAACTATTTGACGCATTCGTACAACGCAATGAGGAAGTTGTATGATTTGGCGCAAAAGCTCGAACATGCGATCGGCAATGGTTCGGCTGTGTTCGAGGTAAGAATCGAGAGGACTTCGGTGATATATTCGGTGTAAAATATAGGGTCGTGAAGCTTCACATTTTTCCGGGGACGCTGGTTATGGGCGGTTTGCCATATAGGCAAGGTGGTGCAATTTTCCCAAATTGTTAATCATTGGTTTGTTTGGTATTAATAAGTACAAACATGTTTGAAATATATGTATAGTTAAAAGGATGGTAATTTTTGCCCGCCCCACCCCAACCATACATGTTTGCCCCACCCCACCATACATGTTTTGCACCTTCAACTAAAATATCTTACAGCTGCCCAGGTGATATTCATGGTCCTATGTTCAGGGCCAAAATGAAGATTTAGGCAAGAATTCGCTTAGGCAGGTCTCTTAGGTAAGTCGCCAGGTCGTGGAATTAAGATAAGAAAAGTGTTGAATAGGGCCAGGCTTTGGAATATACATGCGCTGCCCATACATATATATCACAGATAGACTAATCAATACTTAGCTTATTAACTCATATTTGCAGGTAAACGGCGAGGAACTGCAATTCAGCGAGGAACCCATGTTCTATGACTATACCACGCCCACGTGTGGGCGCGGCTTCTTTCCAAGCTGGAAAACTCATAAATGTAGTAAGTCTTTTCTCTCTCACTCCAGGCACAACGAACACAAATATGAGACTTCATTTTATATTCAGACATGTCCAGATTTGTCCATATTTATGGCAAATAACTATATACTATCAAATTGATGTATGAATATGCGTGAACGTGACGAGGGCGGGACACAACAGAATGTGGGGAACTTTGTATGACAAACCTTATCCAGAGAAGGAACAACTGGTTTGTAAAATGTATGCAGGCCTGCTGGTATTTATAGGTCCCCCCGCAGCCGTTGCCCAAAATTTTGGCGGGGGCATCTACATATTGTCCTGCGCAATAAATTGAGCTCTCCGTTTCATAAAGGCACAGAGATCACTTTGCTGTATTTTACCGAACGTATTGCGCCCTTCACTTTCCGGTCTATAGTGTCCTCACCGTAGTAACACTTTTAACAAAGTTGAGAGGCGGTGGACAATTTTTTGAATGTCAGACAACTCGAATTTTTCAATTGTCTTGCTATACAACCTGCTGAGAAAAAAAAAAAAAAAAACCACACACACAAAAAAAACAAACAGCGCAGTCCAAAAAAAATTAACATAGTTTTACTAATCTCGGATGTAAGTCTGATCAAAGTTGTAAGGTTTCATGAATATGAATAAATACATCCAAAAAATGTTATGTTTGAGAAGAGAGAGAACGCGAAATTGTATTAGAATGGCATCTCACGGATCTGTTGATCGTACCTATCTGCTTATCATCAATCTTTAATTGAGTATGTCCTAAATTTAAGTAGTTTAAAGATATATATGGACAGGTAGAAAAACGTGAGCGTAATTTGATTAAGATTGACTAAAAACCATGAAAACGGCAAAACTTCACATCAAAATTTACAAGGGATTGAAAAACTTAGATACCCATTTAACTGATTAACCTAATTTGCAGAGTATATTTTAATTTCAGAATGGATTAAATAGAAAATTGCTTATGTTAATTTATTGTTTTTGGTCCTTACTCCTCTTCCCAGGTATTTTGCATGGAATAAGTTGGCTATAGTGAACAGGAAATTGGATATCATTACATTGACCCAGATTTAGCAATATAATGCACGTTGATAACCTTTACTGTTTGAAATTTGGGAAAGAAATATCGAAATTACATTGCAGAATTTTAGCTATCAGGCTGTATTTCAGTTCATGCAACATCACTTTGTGTATCTTGAAATTTGTGCAAACTTTGAATTTTCGTAACGTAACAATTAGAAGAGCTATTGTGACTATTAAAGACTGTTCTGCTCAAAATTGAATGCTCTATTATTTGAGAATACAAATGTTTACTTTTCCATAAATGTCTGAAATGAGAATTGCAAATTTTATCATCTTTTAGGTCTGATGATATTGATATTTGATCTTAAGAATATGGCAGAACAAATTCCTTTCACCCAATTTTTTTTGGTATGTTTCTTATTTTTTATTTTTTTATTTTCAGTCGGGTGTCCATCGGGACAGTTTTACGACGAATCAACTGTTGACTGCGAGCTTTGTCCTCAAGGATCATACCAGCCCAAAGAGGCGCAGATAAAGTGCATTTTATGTCCACCAGGCACGACAACTATAACGACTGGGGTTACAAGTCTAAACCATTGTCGTTAAAGTGGTGTATCGCTCTTGATAAGAATACACCGCAGAGAACCAAGGTGTGGAACTTCGTTTACGAGCAGATTAATGCGTGTTACCTAATTATTAACAATAATAAAAAACGCTGTAAATATGAATGACTTTACTTTTGCTATAAAAGAAAAAGAAAAAAAAGGACTATAAATATATAACGGGCAGGGGAAAACTGACAATTTCTGATAAATAAGGTACGAGCTATTCAATTATGGACATATTGCAAAGAAGAAATTTTCCTTCAATGATACATTGTCTCTGTATGTTAGTATGTCATCACGACGGCTGCTGCCAAATAATCCACATCATTTACTTGTTGTATGCTTATCCAGGCACGACTGAACGTGCACCAGTGTGACTGACGTGCTGAGACCTACTTTTTTTGTCGCAGTTTCTAAACATATTGACTATTTGGTCTTTGGGAAGTATGATATGGAAGACACAGCAACAACACAAATGAGGCAGTTCCCCGAGCGCCTCCTTACTGTTGGTATCGATAATGATGAGACCAGGGCGGCGTAGCGTTCAAAATATTCAGTTCGGCTCGTACCGGTGATCAGGGGACTCAATAAGTCCCCCGATCGGGACACTGAAGCATGCGCGCTGAGCTTACAATGATATATGGAAGTCGCCATTTTTATTGTGAAGTTTTAGTCATAGACGCTTATCAGTCGTTTCATTGAAGGTTTGTAACATAGTTTGCTTTGTTTATGTTCAATTTCGCAAAAGTAAAACAAATTCGTTACTATCACGCAGTTATCGCTAAATAATTTTCACAAATCAAGTTATTTCTCATAATTTCAGAAAATCTTGTTAAAACGCGACTGCCTAACGGTAACATATAATAAGAATTCATCACTTTTCTAAAAGTTCTCGAAAACCGCACGGTGAATTTTAAAAGCGTACGGTGAAAAGGTAATTCATATGCCATTATTTGAAATCGTGACGAAAATTTTGAACCTTTCGCAGTGGTTGGGTTCCTCGCGCTCGAAATGTGTCTGATTATGTTATTCCTATACAAACTTTGAATTTGAATAGATGTATTGTGGGATACTTCTGTAAAGGATCCCCCGATCGGGAGAACAAAACTGTTCTTCCGATCGGGATAAAACTGTTCTTCCGATCGGGGGTACGAGCCGGACTGATATTTGGGGGTTAATGAGGTCAGGTGACATGTGATAACAATATTGCGGGGCTAATTAGGTCGGGTAAGGTGACAACGCATGTTCACCTAAAATTATTGGGGCTGAAGCCCCAGCCCCCGGCTCCGCCACCCTGTAAGATTATATGTGAGCCGCCGAACTTACGGCACCTTCATGACATAGTGATATGCCAAGAGTAGGTATAGGTGCGGCAAAAATCAAAAAGTGATTTGGCTAGCTTTTAGTTTATGCGTTGATACATTTTGTATACTTGTGAACATTAATGATAATTAATTATCAATTGACAAAAGGAAAATTCAAAAGTAAGCGGGGAATCCCCAAATCACGCTAGGACACAAAGAATTGCCATACACTGATACATTTGGAAAAAATAAAAATGTAGGGGCAGGGGGATAAGTTCCCCCAAATCCTGCCTATGCCAGTTGTTCAAAAAGTTCCTAGTAACCGTATATTAAGAACAACATCAGTTCCTAAAATGAGCACTTATTAATAAGCACTATGCAATTGGTCCGGCTGTTATTTTCTTGAACTTCAAATAATTGTCATATAGGTTAATTTTAAAATTAATATCTTCCCAAGATGACGTCCGTGTCGTCTTTGCGGACTAGTTCATTATTAACACACTGAATGAGGGTTGATCATACCCCCCCCCCTCGTCCCCCACCCAGATTAAGTCCAGATTGAGAGACATAGACATAAAAATGCATGGGATGTATTGTTATATGGATGCAAGTTCCATCAATGGAAGGGGAGGGGGAGAGTAGCCCTACTCTTTTTTAATGATCAAAAATTCTAAAAAAATGGGCACAAAAGAGCATATTTGTTTGAATATTATTGCGATGACCTCTTCTTACTGTCCTATACGCGCAACAAAGGCGTTAGTACACCCCAGTTAAATCTAGATTTAGGTTGCCAAATCGATTAACACTGCGATATATTGTTAGGGCCCCAGACGCCACAAAATAACGTATACGGTAGCGTAGTTCCGGTATGCTTCACAAAATTAAATGTGTATTCGGTTATGATAGTAACAATGCTATCACGAAACGCTTAATACGACCCGGACGAGAACACAGGTACGACATACGGACATACATAACATCGACAACCAAGTCAATGTCCACGGCCTTTGATAACCAGTTGTGATGCACTGGCGTGTCTACCCAACCCAGGCTTCAACCCAGGGCCTCGTGGTTTGTAGACATGTATGATAACCGCTACACCACAGTTAGTGGACAATGTTAGTAGCGACGACGACGACGAGTGAACACACAATAACAATGACGGGGTCGTCACCTGCGTAATCGCTTATGATAGTAACAATGCTATCACGAACAGACGAAACGCTTAATACGACCCGGACGAGAACACAGGTACGACGTACGGACAGACATAACATCGACAACCAAGTCAATGTCCACGGCCTTTGATAACCAGTTGTGATGCACTGGCGTGTCTACCCAACCCAGGCTTGAACCCAGGACCTCGTGGTCTGTAGACATGTATGATAACCGCTACACCACAGTAGGTAGAAATGGAAAGCCCATTAGCTTCTAAGAATTTGGATGTTATGTTGTTTACGGTTTTCAAACAAATAATCCTTTCTGTCAAGTAGTTCATTGAACTTTCAATCTAAATCGTTGATTCTAAGCAGCTGTAAGTGTAAGACTAAGAATTTCATTGTAGCACTTAATCACTTTGAATGTTTATCAAAGTTTATAGCAGTGCTAGTGTTGTATCAGGATCGGTCGTGCGAATGTTTTCTTTTAAGTATAATCAAATGCATTTGAAACACACTTATTACGAGTAGCATGTAACAAATGAGTTAAGTTCATTGAAGTAGCCGTTTCAAAGTGCGGATTAAATTGTGGAGGCTTTTAATAGCTTCAAAGTAGTAAGGTGATTTGCCGCCCGGTGTGATAGTAAATTTTGCCCCCCGTAAATTTGGGCACCCCGGTCCTTATTTCCCAAAGAATGTCTAGTGAATTTGGTCTCCTCCGGACTGATTTAGGTAATTTATTGGTGTGTCTGTACGGTTCCTTCAACTGCTCAATTAATTTGTGTATTGAAGTGATAAGCTAAAACCGAAGTTAGTGATAATTATGTACGGAATACAGCGCTGGTGTACTCGTAGAATTTGCCCACGAACAGAAAATATAAGCTCTTCGGTGAAAAAGAAATGTAATCGTTTCTACTATCTGGGCAGTACCCATCGGGATACACTAAAGAAAAAAAGAAGAAAAAAGCGTGCTTTACGCAAACGGCAGTGAGAGTTACCGTGAAGGGTGAAGAAAGGTTTTTTTTCTTGCAAAAGGGAAACAAGTTGTTGTCTCCAAATTTTCTAGGGCCGGGGCCCACATTTCTTAGTGGACTGTTTTTACTATGAGGGGAGACTGAATTTACTTGATGGCTACGGCTTCGTTGTATAAGGGCCCGAATTTCTTAGGAAATATGGGCCGGGGGCCAAAACTTACTGGAGGGAGGGGGAGGCAAATTTACGTTTTCACCTGCAAGTTAGTGATTTTACCAAATGAATATAGTAAGCATTTGTAAGAGGCAACGTTAACCTTTAATATCGTTGCTATGTATTGTGCCTTGATAAGTGAATATATGACTGATGGCTTCAGTGAAGTATTAATTGTGTTAATATGAAATGCCGTTGACTAAATGCATTCGTTCATTTGCTTTCCTCTCCTCTCCAAAAAAAAAGTTTTTGACCCCCTCCCAAAAAAATACAGTTCAAATGCTTACTGGTTTTAACTGGTCTCAATAATTCTTAACAGGTCGTGACCGTTTTTAACTGGTAAAGAACAAATCACCTGTTAAAACCAGTTAAGCTTAACAGGAATCAACAAGGCATTTATTGTTTTCAACAGGGACTTTTACCAATCCCTACTAAAACCAGTTAGGCTTTATTGGAATCAACAGGCATTTATTGTTTTCAACAAGGATTTGTACAAATCCTTGTTAAAACCAGTTAAACTTGACTGGAAATTTTTCCTCGAATGGGAATTCTGATTTCCAGTTGCAAGAAAATATATTTTCCAACTGAAAATAAAATGTTATTTCCATTAAATGTTTTTCCATTTTGAAATTATGTGGGACCATATGGAAAAGTCACAATTTTCATTTCTAATTTAATGTAATTTTCATTAAAAACCATTTCCTCAATTGTTAATTGATACACCAATTTGTAAATTGGAGATCAATTGGCTTACACATTCCAGAGAGATGTTTTTCAATTATACTGAATAACCTTTCAATTGGGCAGAAAAACAATATATTGGTTAATGGCGCCGGCGGCCAGAAAAGTGAGGACATATATGCCTTGTGTTCATAGGCGTGGGGCACAAAAGTGTAAGAGGAGGGAGGGGGGGAGGGGTCAGTCCCCACTTGTATCCTATAATTCATTTTTACCTTCAATAATAATTTGAATATAGAAATCAAAGAAATGTATAAACTGTCCTAAATTGTTCAGCTAAGATCACACTATCTGTAAAATATAAAACACACTGAAAAAATGAAGGAAACTGTGGGAAATTTGTGCAGCTTTAAAAACCATTTCGGCAACACACCTTGAAAACGAAAGATAAATTCTAGAAATTAAAGGAAATTACTCACAAATCGAAGAAAATATCCTAAATTTGGAACAAAATTTTCCTCAGATGTATTACTGCATATACTAGCTTGCAAGCATGTATGCAGCAATTTGTGCATATAATTGATAATTGTAAGAACTCTCACATTGCATACAATTTGGACGGTCAATTGTGTGTATGCATATGACAGTATGAAAAAGGGAACCCGAATTGGTTGAAATTCAAAAGTGTATACGGCTATGAAATGTTTGAGGAAAAGAAATACTTTTGTTTTTCAAATGATAAAGTTAATAGGCCTATATATCAGCCGCTTGTAAATCCGCCCTCAAAGAGTTATAAAACACACTTCAAATCATACCCAAAAATGAGGCTCCGGAAGAATAGGCAGATATAGGTACAAAATCGTTACCTCCTTCGATCCTGTCATACTGATTATGTGCACCCTTGGTAGCTACGTATTAATATGAGATTTATTTCATTTATGGAAATATTAGCTCTGAATGCCAGCTTGATAATATGAATAATAAACATCAGTGATTTAGACTACAGCTTATTGAATTTTTTGAGGAAGGGACCGCGAAGACTGTGGAGGGAGGGGAGGGGGCTTTAAGCCCCACTTTTGCTGATGTGAAAAGAAAAAATGACCTAAAAGGATGCCATCTTCCTGGTTTTGCCGGTTGGGAAATTATTAACATAAAGGAAAATTTTCCGAAAATCGAAAGAATTTCCCAATATCGAAGTCATTTGCACCAAAAATGAACAAAATTAACCTTAAATTGACAAACAATTCACCGAAATTTTAACAGTTTAATAAAGAATATGAAGAAAATTTATGAAAATTGAAGAAAATTTCCCGAAAATGAAAGATTTTCCGATTAGCAGTAAAGTCAGTGATGGAACTTAATTTACTAGAGTAATATTAAGCTTGTGACCGGGAAATTGTTAAGGTTCTCCCCCCCCCTTCCCCCTCCGTCTCCCACCTAAAGCTATAGACGTACCGAATAAAATCCTCCTGGGACTAGAATCTACCAAAAAAAAAAAAAAAAAATCCCTATCGCTAACTTATGCTAAAGTTGGGTGAATTTTAAAACATCGATTTCCTGCATAGAATCCTCAATCATGAGAATTAGCAGATTAGTGTTGCAGTCTACTGCCTCTCGATATCAAATACGAATCCCATATTAAACTGTTAAATGCATAGATGTACGGGGATTCATCATAAGGGTTGGTAAATTTAAAATTTTTGGGGCCCGAACAATAACATGCACGACAATATTTTCACGGAGCCCAAAGATGCATATATTCGCCATTATAGCCAGCACTCAGGGCGGATCCAGGAAACAAAGAAGGGGGTAGGCCTGGTGTCCGCCCGCTGGTTCGTAGGCCCAATAGTCAGAAGGTTCAATAGTTCAAAATAAATGCCTTCGGACTATTGAACCTTCGGACTATTGGGCCTTCGCACTATTGGGCCTTCGGAATATTGGGCCTTCGGACTATCGAACCTTTGGACTATCGGGCCTTCGGACGGTCGGACTATCGAACCTTCGGACTATTGAATCTTCAGATTATCTGACCTTCTGACCAGTGTGCTGGCACCGTATGCCTACCCCTGCAGTGTTTTTCCGCTTGGTGAACATTCTAAATTGAAAATTTCCTCCTAAAATAACCTAATAGATTTTGTCTCATGGGGAAAAAGTCTATAAATCAGAAAAAGTTTTCTGGGGGTAAGTTTTCTGGAGGTAAGTGGGGGGTTCGTGGCGGAACCCCCTACACTAGAGCCGCCACTGTTTCTACATACTTGGCCTGGGTGGGTCAGGGGCAAGGCCTCGAAAGTATAGATCTGGTCTTAATTTACATTTTTTGTTTAAATGTCAAATATATAGATTATTCTGAATTCAAGTCTGGTTGGAACTCCCCGTAGTACCGTCGGACTGATGCCAGCCGTATTAGTATGGTTGCTATTAGGGATTGCTGGCCGTCTTCGTACGGCAATGTCAACCCGTACTGAGGGATGTTTATAATAACTAGCTGGGGCACAGGAGTGATCATTTGGTCTCAACTTATTAATTTATGTTGATTTTTTATCTTTACATTTTTTCTCGGAGGAGAGGGGAGGAGGGGGGGAGATACTATACACCCAGTCGTCTGGGATAGGGGATGATACTTTACACCCATTCGTCTGGGAAGATGTCCCTGTCCACTCGCAGTTATACGTTTTCCATACGTGACGGTGACTGACATGCTGACAGACGTGACAATACCTATCACGACGAATTTAAAGGCAGTGTTGGTAGTGCCCTATGGATAAGCTATCTATTAAATGCAATTAGTATAGTGCTTTCATGGGGCAGAGAGAAAAGAAAAAAAAAAAAGATGAAGAGAGCTGCTTTGAGTTTAAGAAACCTTTTCAAAATGTGCCAAAAAGGGCTCATACGTGACACAGCAGTTTCAAACAGAACCCAAAGATGTAAGTATACTATATTTTAGTCAGTTCGGTTTCGTTTGTCATAGGAAGACTGAATCGAATATCAAAAATGGGTTCAAGGCTTATGTATTCTTAAAACCAGTTTCGCGATTTTTAGTGGCCTGTAGACTTCAACTTCAACGGTCAATACTGGGCAGCGCCATATGTAGCATATTTTCCATCGTGTGTGACGTAAGGTGTAGTGTGCAGCAATCACAAAAAATCAATTATAATGTTAACTGTTAAACATCAACGCATGTATAGTTAAAAAGACGATTTGTGATGTTTAGAATAAATGCCTGGATATTCGCTCTTTGGAAGCTATCCACATTGCTGGTAAGGACAACCGATGGTGGAAGACTATACCAATCTTTAATTGCCCGTGGGAAGAAACTATTTGCATAGGTGGCACAAGAACTGCTGAGCCAGGGTGCATTCCATATAAAACCTATGCCAAAGGTACAATGAGGCCTTGCTTTCATACGCCAAGACAGTCAAGAGACCATGCAGCGAGTTACCACAATAAGATTAAGTCTTTGTTTAGTATTTTGCTTCTACAATACTTTCCACGGTGACAAAACTTGCTTTTACTTTTAAAATAACATGATTGGCTAACAGTACAACTAATGAATATGCATTAGTTCTAGACGGTATTCTATTTATATTAAGTCAATGATAGAGGAATACACAAAACTATATATAGCAAAAAAAATTTATTAAAGCATTGCGCCCTCCCTATGTCACCTCTTTCATAATGGCTGTCATTGTATCGTTCGTTTATTGTAATCTAGGAGTTAAAGTTTCTTTAAGTGTGATTATTTCAAAGTTATTTAGTTTTATGGGCCTAGTACATTCTGTAAGATTATTGGTATTTTAGGTAAATAACTTGTGTGTCTTGTTTGCCAATGCCGCAAATCCCGCAATATATTTTTTTCATGCCAAGGTAGATATTTTATTGCCACATCGGTACGCCAAACAGCCATCTACTTTTCCCGCCGCCGCATGCCAAAGAAAGAAGTAAGCTTCACGCCAAAGATCTTCGTGTCTTAGTGCACGGAATGCAGACTGGCTGCTGAGATAAATCATGCGAGCTGCAGGATCACTGCTCAGATCCTACTCCTAGTGAGAGGTATCTTGTATGTAGAGCTTGTGGCAAAATTATGTATCCTGGAAGAGGGATGGCAATGTCATTCTGATGAATATGGTACATAATAATCAACCTGGCAGATAGTCTGCGTTGTTGGAGCAGTGGCCATTCAAGCTGGTTAAGAAGTCCAGTGATAATTGTAGTCCATGCATTCTAATTTAAGACCCACTGTGTTGTTATCCTCTGGACATCCTCTAGTTTTTTCTCCTAAGGCTTTTGGAAAGGATCCCATACTGATGACCCATATTCAAAAAACAAATGGACATCCTTATATCAGATGTCAGCAAGGCTTTCGATACAGTAGCCCACAAATGCTTGCTGATGAAACTGGAGTACTATGGAATCCAGGATAATACCTCCAAATAGATAAAGACATGGTTAACAAATAGAAACTAACGAGTTATAGTAGATGGTGGATCTTCAAATGCATCCAAGTAAAATCAGGGGTACCCCAAGGCACTGTCCTTGGTCTTCTAATGTTTCTACTCTTATGTCAATGATATAGGGGATGAGGTGTCTTAAAAGTCACACATAAAGCTCTTTGCTGACGATTGCTTTCTTTTTAGACAAATTGACTTCGATGAAGATGGACTGGCACTACAGCAGGATCTGGACTCTCTTGTGAAATGGTTACACCTCTGGCAGATGTCTTTCAATGTAGCCAAGTGTCATACCTTAAAGATACACAGGAAGGGAATCCCAAATAACTACTGTACCAGTACTCAATGGACAACACCCCAATCACAGAGACAGATCATTTCCTTTATCTTGGTGTAGAGCTAGACAGGAACATGGCATGGTTACATCACATTACCAACAAGGCATTATGCACCCTGGGTCTCCTGAAAAGGAACTTGTCAAGCTGTCTATTACCAGTAAAAGCTACAGCATACAAGACCCTTACCAGGGTAGCATTATAGGACCAGTACTCTTTGTTATATATATAAAAATGACCTGCCACTCAGCATGGGATCCAATGCTCTCCTATTTAACATAACATAACATAACAAGATTACGGGCTAAGAAGGGTTAGTTAAAAAGCCCAAACTAACACCATCACCACCACAAAAAATAAAAAATTAAAGATGCCCAGAATTAGTAAAGAACTTATCAATGTTGACTTTCAAATTGTGAACAGAATTGGAGCTAACTACCCACTCAGGCAAACCATTCCACTCATTAACAACTCTTTGCGAAAAGCTAAAACGCCGAATATATATCCGTGAGAACTTTTTAGTCAACTTCAAACTGTTACCATGTGTCACATGAGGATTAGCTGAAACATGCAAGAAATAACAGGAAGTCAAAGCATCATTACCAGATAGGAACTTAAAAACCTGAATCATATTGCCACATACTCTTCTCAACTCAAGCATGGTCAAACCAAGAATTTGCAACCTAGATTCGAAAGAGAGATTCCTTACTTGGGGAATGTCTAGTGGCTCTTCCCTGAACCTGCTCCAAATGAACTTATCCTTCTCATAAAATGGACTCCAAGCCTGAATAGCATACTCAAGGTGAGGCTTGATTAATTGCTTATACAAATTAACAACAACCTCTCTACCAAGAAAACAAAAAATTCTTCTAATTAAACCAAGCATCCTATTTGCTGTTGCAGCTGCTAAAGCACACTGTTTAGAAGGCTTCAGATTGCTAGTAATGACAACACCTAGATATCTTTCTTGATCAACACAACCAAGATTTGAACCATTTATGCAGTAATCAAAAGCCAAATTGTTTTTACCAAAATGAATAACTATGCATTTATTAACATTGAATAACTGCCATGTTTGGGACCAAGAAACAAACTTATCCAGATCAGTTTGCAAAAGTGAAGAATCCCTAGCATCAACAACAATCCTGTACAACTCAGTGTCATCAGCAAATTTACAAATCCTGGAGCCAAGGGAAACATCAATATCATTAATGAAGAATAAGAAAAGAAGCGGACCCAGTACAGAACCCTGAGGAACACCACTTGTAACCTTCTTCCATGGAGATACTTCACCATTAACAACAACTCTTTGTGACCTGTTAACTAACCAAGAATATATCCAACTGGCACACTTTCCCTCCACACCAAGTGCTCTTGTTTTCATCATGAGCCTGCCTAATGGAACCTTATCAAATGTTTTTTGGAAATCTAAATAGATAACATCCACATTATGACCAGAATCAACTTGTTTAGTAACATCATCAAGAAACTTCAATAAATTAGAAACACAAGACCTCTTAGGTAAGAACCCATGCTGGGACAAATTCAACAAATCATTGACCAGTAAATGATCTACTACAACATCCTTAACAATGGATTCCATGACCTTGCACACAACACTAGTAAGACTCACTGGCCTATAGTTACAAGGCAAACTGTGGTCACTCTTTTTAAAAATAGGAGTGACATTAGCAATTCTCCAATCACTAGGAACAACACCAACATCAAAGCACTTTGAAAAGATAATACTCAGGGGAACAGAAAGAACATCAGAACACTGACGTAAGACAGCAGGATGTGTACCATCTGGACGGGTGCTTTGTTTGAATTCAAACCCTTCAACTTCTTAGACACATTATCAACTGAAAAATCAACATTCTTAATGGATACTGGAGAGTGTACACTAAGATAATCCACAACATCATCAGCAGGGGACACCTTAGTAAAAACAGACACAAAGTAGTCATTCAAAACTTCAGCCATATCCTTACCATTATTGATAGTAACACCATCATTACCCTGAAGGAGACCAACAACCTCCATGGTTTTTTGTTTTGAGCAAACATACGTATGTACAGTATATTTGCAGATGACACCAAAATATTCAGACCTATTCATACTAATATGGACTATCAATTACTGCAGGATGATCTCTACTCACTTCAAACTTGGTTGGATCTTTGGCTATTGAGATTCCACCCTAAGAAGTGCCAGGCTCTCTCTATCAACTCAAGTTATCAGTTTCCCTATCACATGGTGGATAATAGTAGTAATTCAATTCAGTTCGTATCTCATGTTAGCGATGCTAAAGATAGGTGTATTGGTTGACTCACAGCTGTCCTTTGATGGTCACATCAACTTCAAAGTCAAGAAAGCCAACAGCATTCTTAGCCTAATCTGATGCTCATTCACTTATATTGATGAAGATAATCTAATCATCTTTTTCAAATCACTCGTGAGACCACACCTTGAGTTTACTAAAACCATCTGTCATCCTTTCAAAAAGAAGCACTTGGTTGAAATAGAGAATGTTCAGCGACGTGCAACTAAGTTAGTTCCTGTATTAAAGAATCTCTCCTACCAAGATTGTTTGCAGAGGCTTAAGCTACCTACTCTTTCCTCCAAAAGACTTACGAGAAAACATGATTGAAGTCTTTAAGATGCTAAATGGTTACTATGATCCTAGAGTGTCCTCCATTCTCAATCTCCACACTTCCATCACTGCTACACGCGGCCATCAATTCAAGTTTTTTCTGCCTAGAACCAACACAGAATTGCATCCTATCTTCTTTAGCTATCGGGTAGTTAGCCATTGGAACTCCTTAAGTAACACTGTCATTACCGCACCAAGCATCAATAGCTTTAAAAACCAACTGGACAATTTTTTGGAGCTCAGAGCCTTTTATGGTTTGACCATGAAGTTGCCCTATATTAATTTGTTCAACACCAACACAGAACTGGAACTTGAGGCTTTTGTAACCTGTATCCAGTATCATCCTAAGGTATCTTAAGGTAATATCAGATTTGTTCATGATCAAATGTAAATTGTTTGATTTAACTTTATTTCGCTTATAAAAACTGACTGGAATTTCATTTCTAAGGCACATGAGAATTCTCAAAAAGTGTCTCAAATTTTCCCTGTAACTTTGAAAATGGATCAAACATGTAATACCCCACCTTCCCCCATGTCTGAGCTGGGGTATTTCAAGTTATTATACTCATCCCTCAGTACGGTTGACATTGACATTGGGATTGCCATACGAGGATGGTCAGCCATTATTAAACAGCAGCCATCACTAACATGGCTGGCATCAGTTCGACGGAGAGTACTAAGGTATTTCATGGTCTGGTTGTAAAGCAGGCAGTAGCGTAATGTTTTTCCAGGTCAAAATTTGTCAAAGTTATATGTGGAAGACCCAGAAGGCAATAACAACAGGTCTTCTACATTTACTTACTCTATTTCAACTTTGGTAAGAAATCAAACTGTATATGCACCCAGCATCACAATTTGAATGGTCCACAGCCCTGTTACAACATACGCCATACTGGAAAATAGAAAGGTTTTAGGCGAGTTTTCTTCATACTTCAGTCATTGCCTCATATGAATTATTATTATCATTTTTTTGTAGGTAGTTTTGCAACAAATTCTACTCCTGACAGCGATGGCCCGTTGCAAGGTATCAGAGTTCTTGATATGACAAGGTAATGTCAAAATTCAAGTAGAACTCAATTACTGCAGATGTTACAGATGTAGGGCATAGTTTGATTCCAATATCTGGAAGGGTCACCTATTATCAAACAAGAGTTGGAATTAATTATAAAATTTCCAATGTTAACATGATGATAAAACACAAAATTTGGCAGTTTTTTGTCTCCAATTTTAATTACTGAAAGAATGCATGAGTTCTTTAAATAGTCTTTGCTGATGTAGAAATTCTTCTTGGGGGTTGGGGTTGGAGAGGGTGTGGCCAATACGAATTTGGAACTGCCTGGGTGAGAGGAAGTTTTGAATAAAGATGGGGAGGTGGCCTCTTGAGGCCGATGGTGTAAAGTTTACAGATAATGCCGTATTTCCAAGTAGTGTCGAAAGCTTTCTCGAGGTCGAAAAAGAAGAAAGCTAGGGGAGGAGTAGGAGATGGTGAAGTCTTCCACGTAGAGGGCACATTTGATGTTGGGGCCAAGGTTGTCCGCGATGTCGTTAATGCTCAGGTTGAAAAGAGTGGGGGAGAGGATGCTGCCTTGGGGGACGCTCTCTTCTTGGGGGTAGGGGTTGGAGAGGATGTGGCCAATACGAACTTGGAACTGCCTGGGTGAGAGGAAGTTTTGAATAAAGATGGGGAGGTGGCCTCTGAGGCTGATGGTGTAAAGTTTATGGATAATGCCGTATTTCCAAGTAGTGTCGAAAGCTTTCTCGAGGCCAAAAAAGATGGCAATGAGGTGTCCTTTTTTTGCAAAGGATTCCCGGATAGTGGTGTTGAACGTAATTAAACGGTCAAGGGTATTGCCATATTTCCGGAAGCCGCTTTGGTGAGGGGAGAGGATTCTGTTGGTCTCAAGGAACCAGTTTAGTCTCTGGTTAATAATCCTTTCCATAAATTTTACAGAGACATCAGGTGAGGGTGATAAGGCAGTAGCTGGAGTGGTCGGTATTGTCCTTCCCTGGTTTGGGGATGGGGGTGATGATAGCTGTCCTCCAGATAGGGGGAAAGGAGTGTGAGGACCAAATGTGGTAGAGGATGGTGAGTAGGGTAGTGGTGGCCTTGTTAGGGAGGTGTTTCAGGAACTGGTAGGGGATGTTATCTGGGCCCTTGGGAGGTGCAGCCAGCATCTTGGATGGCTTAGTTTAATTCAGAAACGGTGAGAGGGGTGTTTTAGCTCTTGGTGTTGTCGGACGGAAAGGTGATACTCTGGGCTTCATCGCGAGCTTTTTTTATTTTGAAAGCATTGGGGTAGTTGAGCGAGGACAAGATGTTGCTGAAAGAGGTGGCGAGGTGGTTAATGATGTTCTTTTTTGCGGTGAGAAGGTTACCATTCCAGGAGAGATGGGAGACTTGTCCACCCTGCCGTGGAAGCTGTTAACCATTCTCCAAATCTTCTTAGTGGGAGTGTTGGTGGTGAGAGAAGAGATAAAGTTGTTCCAAGTGTTGGTTTTACTGTCCTTGATAGTGTGCCTGGCTTTGGCACAGCTGATACAAAAGAGGTTGAGGTTGTGGGTGGTCGGTTTAGATTTGAAGTTCCTGAGGGCCCTTTTCTTGTTCTTGATGGCGGTTTTGCAGTCATCAGTGAACCAGGGGTTGGGGGTTGATTAGGGGATTTGGAGGTTTTGGGAATGGAGCAGGTAGCAATGTTGATAAGGATGTTACTGAAGTTTGACATGGGATCCTCACCCTCGAGGAGATAGAGGAGAGGTGCGAGTCACAGAGAGTTTCGAAAAGGGGCCAGTTGGCCTTCTCGAGGTTCCATTTGGGGGTGTGGTCTGTGGGGGTTTGAAGGTTGGAGTGAATAAGAAAAGAGTAATGGTCACTACCACAGAGATCAGCAGTGAAATTCCAGCTAAAATCAAGGAGGTTAGGGGAACAGGTAGACAGGTCAATACAGGCGAGGGAGCCTGTGGCAGGGTGAAGGTAAGTTGAGGAGTTAATGTTGAACAAGGAGAGGCTGTGCTGTCGCAGAGTGTTTTTGACGAGCTTGCCTCAGGGGATGGTGGTATTAGAGCTCCATAGGGGGTTGTGGGCATTGAAGTCACCAAGAAAGATGAAGGGGGAGGGGAGCTGAACGATGAGGTTGTTAAGGCTGGTTAGCTGATTGTTGGCATTGGAAAGGGGGAGGATAGATATTGCAAAGAGTGAAGGTTTTGTGGAGGGACATAGACATTCAAATGGCTGAAGGTTGGTTCACATGAACAGGGCTGTGTTGGATATTGTATCTAGCCGGAATGGAGATGCCCCCACAGGCCCTGTTGGCTTCCACTTGATGTTTATGGTAGCAAGCGAAGTTGTGGAGGGAATAATTGTCAGTGGTTTTCAAGAAGGTTTCTTGTAGGCAGAAGATGACCGGGTTGAAGGTGGTGGCCAGTAGGTCAATTTCTTCAGAATTGGCCTTAAGACTCATGATGTTCCATTGTATAATGTTGTGGGTGTTATTGTAATTGTTTGTGTTGTTCGCCATAAGGAGGCAGGGGTTATCTGGAGGAAGATCTGTTGGGTCTGAGTTGGCTTGTTTTTTCTTTGGATCTGTCCCTGTTGCTTTGGGAGTGGTTGCTTTTGAAAGTTGGACGAGAAGTATGTTTGGGGTGTTCGGTAATCGAACAATCCATGCTCTCTTCAGTGCTGTACGATTGTTCACACTAGGATCTGCAGCGAGCACTTTATATCAGGTATGTAGGTGTGTATAACGAACAATCAGATGGTGTTCACGTAAAAGTTACTCTTCGTATGAATATATAAAATGTAAGGAAAATATTAAGTAAAATCGGAAGTAAACAGAAAACTGCAATCAGTAAAATTTGCTAAACTGGTCGGTTAGCATGTAGTATGTTTGTTGTACGTGTGATGTGACTGCATAAGTCGTGTGAAGACACGTGAAACGCAATGACACCCTGCCCTCCAAAATGGCTTCCAGATGAGTTAGAGTCACGTGCAGGGTTCGCGTTAACGACAAATTTGTATATTAGGCTATGGCTGAAATTTCTTACGACACAGGTTGTACCTGCATCATATATTTTAGATGTAACATGTGAAATTTTACGCCAGAGGTTTTCATTAACTTGAATGAAAATCTTACCTCTCTGATGCGATTGAAAGTTTTATTTCACACAAAAATGATTTTGAATTACTCAGAAATAAAAGAAAACTGACACAACTACGAGACTAACGGCCAAATAATTCAACATGTCCGTACAAGTACTGTACAGAAACACATATAGGCTAGTACATATAGTTAGTATACACAGTAGATGTACACTGTAAGTGAAAATTTTGAATGCAGGCTGTCAATTGTCAACGATATCATTAGCTAGGATTCTACTTTCCGCCTGTATTGTGTTTATGTGTAAAAGCAAGCCTGGAGCATGGCAAATGTTGCAAGCTTCGCTAGTGCGTAGTGCTCTGTACATTATGGAGTGCCCTGTACATACGATGGCAAATTTACAAAATACGCCGAAAATCAAGGGCTTGTTGTAACCAAATACGGCAGACAAAAAATTCTAACACAACCTCTGGTCATGTGATGAAATCCCTCTGTGCCTGTGAGGCTTCATTTTCACACGTATGATGGAGGACTATAATAGAAACATATACTTGATGTAATAAGAGAACACTACTTTCTTTTACCCAGAAATGAAAACTTGTCTTTGATCTGCAAACACCACATCACACCCTATACTGCTCTGGTCAATTTTCAGCACTGGTGAAATCTTTGAAATTTGAGGTACCTCTCTATTCCAACTCCCTGCTCTGATTACTCTCCAGTTGCTAATTTCTGTTTCTAATGGTCAAAATTTTGATGGTTAGAGCCCTTCTCTGAGCTTAATTAGATTTACTGCATTTAATCACATTACTCAGTTGAATTGGCCAGCCACTACTGCCTATGATCATCTCAGCTCAAGTTACCATCACACAAACAAACAATATATGATATGCCTGCGGTTCCTAAGCTTGTATCTGTTTGACCACATTTGCATGGGTGAGTGAGTGACCTCACAGAGGCTATAAACAGACCAGTCAAATTTCAAGAGTGCTGTGTTGATTGGAGGCAGGGATTTTATTTCAAACTCCTGGTGAATGTCATAACACCTGCTCTTTGAGGCATGATGGAAACCTTTAAAATTAGCAATCAGATAGTAAAGAACAAATATACGAAATGAAACCTTACCAAACATTGGGGCTGTTAAAGGAATATTCCCATCTTTTTAAAGGAACTTTTCTTAAGAAAAAATTAGTACCAAAATCATGTTGATATGTTATTCCTACCAGGAGATATTCAAATTTTAAGGTTCACAAAAAATGTCAATAAACGAATAGGAAAAGGCTCAGTATGACATCATAGCAACACATTCTTCCACAAACGTGATGTATTTAATATAATCTATCATCCTTTTTTATTAGTAAAATCTGCTAGAAAAATATATTGATGAAAATGAGGTATTAATATACATTGCCAAATATACCCTACTTTAATAACTTTTGGGAAATTGTTTCTAATTATACAGAAACAACCAATTAACATTTAAAGAAATACATAAACATTTGCATTTTTGTCTCTATGACATCATCAAACAAAAATTCATCATACTTCATGTTTTTTTGTCAATTTGGTACAATAATCAGGTTGATATCATATTCCGTTCAGGAGATATAGATTTTTAAAGATTTCCCAATTGCATTTTAAAGTTTTTATACAGTGATGTCATACTGAGCCTTTTCCTATTCATTTATTGGCATTTTTTGTGAACCTGAAAATTTAAATATCTCCTGGTAGGAAGAACATATTAACATGAGTTTTGTACAAAATTGTTTCTAAAATTTCTTTCTTTCTTATGAAAGGTTATGAAAAAACATGGGAATATTCCTTAAAAAAACAACATGGGAATATTTCTTTAAAAACAACATGGGAATATTTCTTTAAAAATAACATGGGAATATTCCTTTTAAGGGAATGAATGTAATTAATTGTTTAAAAAAAAAAAGTACTTTTAATGATTTTGATATGGAGTGAATATGCCAGTACTTTTTATCATTACAAAAAAAATTGTCTGAATTTTTCTGTTAATATCAAGTCATCTGATTTTTTAATAGAATTCTTGCTGGCCCATTTTGTACAATGCTGTTAGGGGACCTTGGAGCTGAGGTGATCAAAATAGAAAGACCTGGATTTGGCGATGACACCAGGCGATGGGGCCCTCCTTTTCAAGGAGATGAGAGTTGTTATTTTCTGTCTGTTAATAGAAATAAAAAGGTAAGCTGAATTCGTGTTAACTCTAAAGTACACATTAGAAATGGCTTTGCTTAAAACCACGAACATGTCTACCAGCCCTCAAATGGAGCAGGGCTGGTCGAAGAAAAGTTATATATTTCTTTGTTTCTCAAACCACAAAACTGTATACAGTTTCACCTGTCCAAGGCTCCTTCACACAACAACTACTCCCACTGGTGTTACCTCAAATCCGCAATTGTGCATTACCAATGCATTGACATTTAGATGTTCGCGAGGCCTGCCGCAAGTTTTCATCCATTTATGACACTTCTCCGGATCTTTAGAGTTTTTATCAAAAGTGATAAACAAAATTCACTTTGCCAACTGTTCTGGGTAACAGCAATCAGATTTACAAAACCAGCAGCGGGCCATAAGCGCAATTTTTGTTCACCATTTTGCTGTCACTCAATCTGTGTGTGCAGAAATTTGTATTGTACAGTAAATTGCATTGACTACATGAGGGCGCCGCTAGTTAGTTGTACTGTACCAGTACCACATAGGATGTTTGCCCCACTTAGTTATGCAGATTTTGTTGCTAGGCAAATTCATGAGGTGATTGGTTGAAAAAGCTGTCAATCATCTAACTCAGATAGGTTAATTATGGTGCCTGCTTGAGAAGACCATGGAGTCTCTTCTAACTAATTTTTTTTGCCGTCATTAAAGAGTCCAAGATGCAGATTTCCCCAGGAAAGTGTGAACAATGACACAGGACCTGTATATGTCCAACTTAAAATGGCTGGAAAAGCAGTCCAGTTCTTCGTTCACTCAGCAGAATAATTAATCTTTGAAGAGGTTTACAACAGCTTACCAGGGAGGGCTATGCAACCATTGCAAATAGTATCACAATGTTTGTGGCTTGCTGATGGCAATCCTTGCAAACAGTTGGAAAGGCAAATTTGGGACTGGAAGTAGCTGGAATCACCCAGGGGTGTAGGAATGGGGAGGCTAAGAACCATTTTGGCCCCCCAATAATGAAGGTCTAACAAATTGACTTTGAAGAGTCAAGATTCCCTCCATCTTTTCTTATTCCAAAGCAGTGGCGTAGCTTGGCACTGGGATTTAATGTAGGAAGGAGGGGGGGAAGAGTGTGGAAATGGTTACATTTTGCATGCATGAGATTAATGATGCAATGAACAATTACACTATATTGTGTCATTTCATTGGGGGAGCAAGGGGGTCTCTGAAAGGGGAGGGGCATGCCCCCTCTGGCTATGCCCCTGTTCCAAAGAGATTTTCAGGAATTTAATCTCATGTAATCACATGAAACTTAGAGGATAAACACATGTTACTTAGAGGATAATCTTATGTTACCTAGAGGATAATCTCATGGTACTTAGAGGATAATATCATGTTACTTAGAGGATAATCTCATGTTAGTTAGAGGATAATCTTTTGTTACTTACAAGATAATCACATGTTACTTAGAGGATAATCCATGTTACTTAGAGGATGATCTCATGTTACTTAGAGGATAATCCATGTTACTTAGAGGATAATCCATGTTACTTAGAGGATAATCTCTTGTTACTTAGAGGATAACATCTTGTTTCTTAGAAAATAATCCATGTTACTTAGAGGATAATCTCTTGTTTCTTAGAGGATTATCCATGCTACTTAGAGGATAATCTCTTGTTACTTAGAGGATAATCACATGTAAGTTAGAGGATAATCCATGTTACTTAGAGGATATTCTCTTGTTACTTAGAGGATAATCCATGTTACTTAGAGGATAATCCATCTTACTTAGAGGATAATCCATGTTACTTAGAGGATAATCTCATGTTACTTAGAGGATAATCCATGTTACTTAGAGGATAATCCATGTTACTTAGAGGATAATCTCTTGTTACTTAGAGGATAACATCTTGTTTCTTAGAAAATAATCCATGTTACTTAGAGGAAAATCTCTTGTTACTTAGAGGATAATCCATCTTACTTAGAGGATAATACTTGTTTCTTAGAGGATATTCCATGTTACTTAGAGGATAATCCATGTTACTTAGAGGATAATCTATGTTACTTAGAGGATAATCCATGTTACATAGAGGATAATCTCATGTTACTTAGAGGATAATCCATGTTACTTAGAGGATAATCCATGTTACTTAGAGGATAATCTCTTGTTTCTTAGAGGATAACATCTTGTTTCTTAGAAAATAATCCATGTTACTTAGAGGAAAATCTCTTGTTACTTAGAGGATAATCCATCTTACTTAGAGGATAATACTTGTTTCTTAGAGGATATTCCATGTTACTTAGAGGATAATCCATGTTACTTAGAGGATAATCTATGTTACTTAGAGGATAATCCATGTTACATAGAGGATAATCTCATGTTACTTAGAGGATAATCCATGTTACTTAGAGGATAATCCATGTTACTTAGAGGATAATCTCTTGTTACTTAGAGGATAACATCTTGTTTCTTAGAAAATAATCCATGTTACTTAGAGGAAAATCTCTTGTTACTTAGAGGATAATCCATGTTACTTAGAGGATACTATCTTGTTTCTTAGAGGATATTCCATGTTACTTAGAGGATAATCCATGTTACTTAGAGGATAATCTATGTTACTTAGAGGATAATCCATGTTACTTAAAGGATAATCTCATGTTACTTAGAGGATAATCCATGTTACTTAGAGGATAATCCATGCTACTTACAGGATGATCTCATGTTACTTAGAAGATAATCGCATGTTACTTAGAGGATAATCCATGTTACTTAGAGGATAATCTCTTGTTTCTTAGAGGATTATCCATGCTACTTAGAGGATAATCTCTTGTTACTTAGAGGATAATCACATGTAAGTTAGAGGATAATCCATGTTACTTAGAGGATATTCTCTTGTTACTTAGAGGATAATCCATGTTACTTAGAGGATAATCCATCTTACTTAGAGGATAATCCATGTTACTTAGAGGATGATCTCATGTTACTTAGAGGATAATCCATGTTACTTAGAGGATAATCCATGTTACTTAGAGGATAATCTCTTGTTACTTAGAGGATAACATCTTGTTTCTTAGAAAATAATCCATGTTACTTAGAGGAAAATCTCTTGTTACTTAGAGGATAATCCATCTTACTTAGAGGATAATACTTGTTTCTTAGAGGATATTCCATGTTACTTAGAGGATAATCCATGTTACTTAGAGGATAATCTATGTTACTTAGAGGATAATCCATGTTACATAGAGGATAATCTCATGTTACTTAGAGGATAATCCATGTTACTTAGAGGATAATCCATGCTACTTACAGAATAATCTCACGTTACTTAGAAGATAATCGCATGTTACTTAGAGGATAATCCATGTTACTTAGAGGATAATCTCTTGTTTCTTAGAGGATTATTCATGCTACTTAGAGGATAATCTCTTGTTACTTAGAGGATAATCACATGTTACTTAAAGGATAATCCATGTTACTTAGAGGATATTCTCTTGTTACTTAGAGGATAACCCATGTTACTTAGAGGATAATCACATGTTACTTAGAGGATAATCTCTTGTTTCTTAGAGGGTAATCCATGTTACTTACAGGATAATTTCATGTTACTTAAAGGATAATCCATGTTACTTAGAGGATAATCTCATGTTACTTAGAGGATAACCCATGTTACTTAGAGGATAATCACATGTTACTTAGAGGATAATCTCTTGTTTCTTAGAGGGTAATCCATGTTACTTACAGGATAATCACATGTTACTTAGAGGATAATCTTTTGTTACTTAGAGGATAATCACATGTTACTTAAAGGATAATCCATGTTACTTAGAGGATATTCTCTTGTTACTTAGAGGATAATCCATGTTACTTAGAGGATAATCTCATGTTACTTAGAGGATAACCCATGATACTTAGACGATAATCTCATGTTACTTAGAGGATAATCTCTTGTTTCTTGAAGAATAATCTCAGGTTACTTAGAGGATAATCTCTTGTTACTTAGAGGATATTCCATGTTACTTAGAGAATAATCCATGTTACTTAGAGGGTAATCACATGTTACTTAGAGGATAATACTTGTTACTTAGAGGATAATCTCTTGTTTCTTAGAGGATAATCATGTAACTTAGAGGATAATCTCTTGTTACTTAGAGGATAATCTTATGTTACTTAGAGGATAATCCATGTAACTTAGAGGATAATCTCTTGTTACTTAGAGGATAATCTTATGTTACTTAGAGGATAATCCATGTTACTTAGAGGATAATCTCTTGTTACTTAGAGGATATTCTCATGTTACTTAGAGGATAATCCATGTTACTTAGAGGATAATCTCTTGTTACTTAGAGGATATTCTCATGTTACTTAGAGGATAATCTTATGTTACTTAGAGGATAATCCATGTTACTTAAAGGATAATCTATGTTACTTAGAGGATATTCTCATGTTACTTAGAGGATAATCCATGTTATTTAGAGGATAATATCTTGTTTCTTAGAGGATAATCTCATGTTACTTAGAGGATAATCTCTTGTTACTTAGAGGATAATCCATGTTACTTAGAGGATAATCTCTTGTTTCTTAGAGGATAATCTTTTGTTACTTAGAGGATAATCTAATGTTACTTAGAGGATAATCCATGTTACTTAGAGGATATCTCTTGTTTCTTAGAGGATAATCTCATGTTACTTAGAGGATAATCCATGTTACTTAAGAGGATAATCCATGTTACGTAGAGGATAATCCATGTTACTCAGAAGATAATCCATGTTACTTAGAGGGTAATCACATGTTACTTAGAAGATAATCTCATGTTTCTTAGAGGATAATATCTTGTTTCTTAGAGGATAATCTCATGTTACTTAGAGGATAATCCATGTTACTTAGAGGATTATCCATATAACTTAGAGGGTATATCACATGTTACTTAGAGGATAATCTCTTGTTTCTTAGAGGATAATCTCATGTTACTTAGAGGATAATTTCTTGTTTCTAAGAGGATAATCTTATGTTACTTAGAGGATAATCTATTGTTACTTAGAGGATAATCCATGTTACTTAGAGGATAATCACATGTACCTTAGAGGAAGACCCCATTCTTAACTTTAAACATTTATTTCATATTTCCAGTTTCTTTCTTACAGAGTGTGGTAGTTGACCTCAAAGATCCCCGTGGTAGAGATATCATTGTAGAGGTAAGACATGAAGCACATTGGCAATTTTTTTCTTCTTCAGAAGTGAACAAAATAAATATTAAGAATAACAGTATTTTGCAGAAGTTTATTACAGTTAGAGGCTAAGCTTTGTATTCAAGGGTTTCCATTTTAGGATCAAGTGAAGAAAATATTCAAAAATGTTTTTTAGAAAGGTGATCTAAAAGTTTAATTGATATTTGCAAAAAAAATTGTATTTCTGTCTCAGAAGTGACATCACAACCTCATTCTTTTGTATTTGACTGATTTTGGACATGGCCAGGTTCTGAAATATTTATTGTGGCTTGCCGTAGAAGATTTGCAAGAATTGGATAGACTTGTTTAACTGATGATATCAAATATTTACCTGATTTTATTTCTTCAAATGGATAAGCCTCAAAATTCAAAAAGCTTTAAAGTGGTCAAGTTTTTTAACTATTGCAGACTTGTGGTACTCGAGTACACTTTCTTAGGCAAGTCATTGACTATTACTCCTGCTCTGTACAAGTACTCCTGCTCTGTACAAGTACTCCTGCTCTGTACAAGTACTCCTGCTCTGTACAAGTACTCCTGCTCTGTACAAGTACTCCTGCTCTGTACAAGTACTCCTGCTCTGTACAAGTACTCCTGCTCTGTACAAGTACTCCTGCTCTGTACAAGTACTCCTGCTCTGCACAAGTACTCCTGCTCTGTACAAGTACTCCTGCTCTGCACAAGTACTCCTGCTCTGTACAAGTACTCCTGCTCTGTACAAGTACTCCTGCTCTGTGTTCTCATACTTTGTACTATTTGTACTTTGTAATCATAAATGTTTTAGGCTTTGGTTTATACAGCACTCTGTGTGATTTTTATTTCCCTACAGCTAGCGAAGAAGTCTGATATTCTTCTGGAGAATTATGTTCCTGGTAAACTGGATGAATTGGGACTTGGTTATACTGCCCTCAGTAAAGTAGCACCATCACTCATCTACTGTTCTATCACAGGTAGCAATGTCTCTTAGTTTGGGGTCCCTGCCCTCTTCGTGCTGAGTTTGGGGGTTCCTTGCCCTCTTAGTGCTGAATTTGGGGTCCCTGCCCTCTTAGTGCTGAGTTTGGGGTCTCTGCCCTCTTAGTGCTGAGTTTGGGGGTTCCTTGCCCTCTTAGTGCTGAGTTTGGGGTCCCTGCCGTCTTAGTGCTGAGTTTGGGGTCCCTGCCCTCTTAGTGCTGAGTTTGGGGTCCCTGCCCTCTTAGTGCTGAGTTTGGGGTCTCTGCCCTCTAAGTGCTGAGTTTGGGGTCCCTGCCCTCTTAGTGCTGAGTTTGGGGTCCCTGCCCTCTTAGTGCTGAGTTTGGGGTCCCTGCCCTCTTAGTGCTGAGTTTGGGGTCCCTGCCCTCTTAGTGCTGAGTTTGGGGTTCCTTGCTTTCTTAGTGCTGGAAATAGGGCTACAATCTTGGATGACAGTGATGAGACGCTATTGGTTTTATTCTGTATTTATTTTCAAACAGTATTATGAATGCTTACATTCTTTGGCCCCCCATTCAGTTTTATCCCCAAGTGCGAAAATAAGCTCACTCACTGGAATAAGGAACATGAGGGGGAATAACATGAAGGGAATTAAGAACATGAGGGGTACATGAGAGGTATTTAAAAATTTGCTGATAGGTTTTGTTGACATTGAAGTGAAGGGGGGAGGGGGTCCATTGAGTTTTGTCTAAGATTGTTAGTTTTCCTTTACATTTGCAATACTGTCAAGAGCATGCCTAGTGCATTAGTTGAGTAATTTTACCAAGACATTCATGTAAATAAGCAGTGGGAATAATCATCCATTAATTACCTCTGTCAATTCAGACAAAGCTAATTTTTTCCTGTGTTTCTTTCTTTATCATCAACATATCTCAAAAAGTAATGATGGATTGTGAAAAAAATTGGTTTATGCTTTTGTTAGTATGTAAGAAAATAATGTATGGTTTATGCATGAAATTTGCTTTTCAATTAAGATATCTGAGTTAGATGATCGACAGCTTTTTCAACCAATCACCGCATGAATTTGCCTAGCAACAAAATCTGTGTAACTAAGTGGGGCAAAAATCTTATGTGATACAGTACAGCTAGCTAGCGGCGCGCGCTTATGAAGTCAATGCAATATACTGTACAAAACAAATTTCTGCACACACAGACTGAGTGACGATAAAATAGTGAACAAAATTTGTGCTTACGTGCCCGCTACGGGCTTTGTAAATCCGATTCTTGTTACCCAGAATGGTAAGCAAACAGAATTTTGTTTATTCCTTTTGCTAAAAACTTTAAAGATCAGGAGAGGTGCCATAAATGGATTAAAACTTACAGCAAACCGCATGAACATTGAAAGGTCAATGCATTGGTAAAATATGATTGCAGATTTGAGGTTTGTTTGTCTCACCTAGTTACCGCGTTTCTATGGTGGGTGTGGCTTATTTCCTAACTCAGAGACGTTTATTATCATTTTGGTTTGTTTACGTGCAGGTTATGGCGCTGATGGCCCTCATGCTCATCGGACCGGGTATGATGTGGTGGCCGCTGCGATGGGAGGGTTGCTGCACATCACAGGCCCAGAGGTAATGTATGTTTATCAGGGCTATTTACATGTACAGAATTCTGAGGGCCTGGAACAAACTTTGAAATACGGGTCCTTAACGAAGGACTGAACAGAAAATAGCTCATTTGACCAAATTGTACTGATAGCTTTTTTTGATTCCCTGTGCTCAGTGTTCAGAGAATGGGTGTGTCCCAGGGTGAATGTTCTCCTTCCATTCCCCACATTTGACCGAATTTGTTTTTAAATTGGTAGAAGATTAGAGACATTTTTTGATAATAAGTGGCATTTCAAGATTTCGTTACTCACATTAAATTAAAAAATCTTTTCTTTTGAACAGGACGGTGAGCCTTGCAGAGTGGGCGTGGCCATGACTGATCTCGCAACAGGACTCTTTGCAAAAGGTGCAGTATTAGCAGCTCTCCATCAAAGACACAGTACAGGCTTGGGTCAAAGGATTGACTGTAATTTATTATCCTCTCAAGTGAGTTAAAATGCAAAGTTTTAAAACAAAGAAAAATAAACTTGTCACGAACTTTGCATTTTCCATAAATCTTCAGATTTTGTGGATCTTTTGTAACATGAAGTAAAAAATAAGTTTTTGGTAGCTGTCTATTTATCCTTACTATTAGGGCAAATTTTCTTCAAGGTGACAAAAATTTTCATCAAAATTAAGAGAAAATTGGACACTGAGAGAACCTTTTTGAATTTCAATCATTGTGCTAATTTGTCTGCAACTCTCTGATGTACAGTATAAGGGCGTGCAGAAGCCCAGTGGTTAGGGCGTTAGTCTCGTACTCGAAAGTAGGCTGGGATCGAAGCTGTACTGTGTCCATGAGCAAGACACTTTACACCATTTACTCCAATTCACTCAGCTGTGAATTGAGTACCAGTTTTGGCTGGGGAGTTAAGCTGGCATGGACTGGTGTCCCATCCAGGCGAGTCAAGTCCTCTTGTCCGCATAGCACCATGAGGGTACTTGATGAGTTTTAACTTCCAACTATTTAGGAGTAGGAAGTGACTTTCTAATCTTTTCCAGTAAGTGAGAGGTAGGAACGGAATTCTTCAAACAGTGGTAATCTGTAAAGAAATTTATTTTGAAATTCAAAGATGGTTCTGCCAAAAAGTTTAAATCTTGTAGACTTTTCAACTCCTAGACATCCAAATACTTTTAAGTCGTTATTTTTATTTTCCAGGTTGCAATTCTAACGCATATAGCAGCTAACTATCTGATCGCAGGGCAAGAAGCCAAGAGATATGGCACGGGACATCCAAGCATAGTACCCTACCAGGTAAGACACTTACTCTTCATCAGACCTGTGAATGTGTCTTAAAAGGATCATCTTGTCAGGATATAGCCATGGGTGGAGGGTAACGGGTGATAGGAGTTGGGATGAAAGTAGGTGGGGTAATTCTCCTTAAAATATACGTAATTGGCCATGTTAACTAAACAAATGTTTTCATTTTTGGTGAGCATGCAAAGCATAATGGGAACCTATGTAATGGTGATTTCGTAAGTCTGGCCATCCAGTTTTGCCTGAGATTTCCTCAGAAATGTTAAAGTTTCTTCAGAGTTCCTCAGAAAAAGTTAGTTTCTACAGATATCTTCATGGAAGGCTGGAATTTCCTTACAAAATGTTAAAAAAGATTCAAACTCTTAAGACAGTTTGAAGATTAGTTTCCTTAAAAAATCTACAAAATATTTGATATTTCCTTTGAAAATAACTGTAAGATGATATAATTTTCCAAAATTCTTCAGAGATCCTCACATGTCTTTCATAATACTGGAGTTTTGAAACCCTTAAAATGCTTCAAAATATTTGTACATCAACGGCTGTATCAGGCATTTATTATTGTGTTCATTTGCATAAAGTTGCTACAGTATATGAACTGACAAGACTTTTTTACCCAGTATGCTCAGTCAGGTAGTGTGACTGCATATGGACATAGGGAAATATGTCATATGGGACATAGATGGGGGCCATAGGATAGAATATATACCATGTTGTATGCACCAAGGCATAATTATTTGACTCCGCCATTTTCTTCTCATTCAACAGGTCATTTGCATATAGTTATTATATGGACCGACAGACTTTCACACAGTGTGCTCAATCAGGGACTGATAGCTAGGACGAGACTTTTTATGGAGCCTATGCCATGTGGGACATGGGGTGGGATGTCATGTGGGACATGGGGTGGGATGCCATGTGGAACAGGGTGGGATGCCATGTGGAACAGGGTGGGATGCCATGTGGAAAAGGGTGGAATGCCATGTGGGATATATGGTGGGATGCCATGTGGGATATATGGTGGAATGCCATGAGGACATAGTCACATAGGGTGGAATGCTATGGCATCATGTGGGACATGGGATGTCATGTGGGGCACGGAGTGGGATGCCATGTGCAGACCTGCCAACTAGTACGATTTTGCCATATTTAATACCGGAAAATTTTGAGAATACGATTGTACATTTTTTGGCACCAGAATATGGTTTTTTATTTTTGTTTATATATATATATATTTTTTTACTCATATTTTTCACGCTCGGTTGGCATTTATGTCCTCTTAAAGGATTTTTGCCGTCTTAACCGATTCAGATTCAGAATACGATTTATAACCATTTGCGGCTGCCGCACTCCAGTTCTATCAGACTGTTTAACTAGCAAGATCTATTGGCAAGCAGCAGGGATTCCATTCCATCAACATACATTAAAAAATGAAGCACTCCAGAAATGCAAAAAGGCAACTACCGCATACAATAAGAGAAACTGAAAGTACAGTGGTAATTTTTTTTATGCCACAGTAAACCTTTGTTTTGTACATTTTGTTTGAAGAGTACAGTTTTTTTAAATCAAAAATACAACTTTTGTACTTCCAGAATAGTTTGGTGATCCTTAAGGTTGGCAGGTCTGCATGTGGGGCATGGGGTGGGATGCCATGAGTAACACAGAGAGTGACATAGGTTGGGATGCCATGTGTGACATAGGGTAGGAGGCTATGTGGGACATAGGGTAGGAGGCCATGGGGTGTGATGCCATGAAGTAGGATGGGAACAAATCGTGGGATCCAATGTGGGACATTAGGTGGAATGCCATGTGGGACATCAGGTGGGAAGCCACTGATGCAGGAATATAAGGTGGGATGACATGGGGGACATAGGGAGGGATGCCATGTGGGACACGGAGGGATGCCATGTGGGACGGAGGGATGCCATGTGGGACGGAGGGATGCCATGTGGGACACAGGGAGGGATGCCATGTGGGATATACGGTTGGATTAATGTGGAACATATGGTTGGATTAATGTGGGACATAGCATGGGATCCATGTGGGACATAGGGTGGGATGCCGTGTGGGTCATAGGGTGGAATGCCATGTGGGACATATGGTGAAATGCCATGTGGGACATATGGTGGAATGCCATGTGGGACAAGGGATGTCATGTGGGATATGGGGTGGGATGTCATGTGGGACATGGGATGAGATCCATGTGGGACATAGGGTGGGGTGCCATGTGGGTCATGGGATGGGATGCCATGTGGGATATATGGTGGAATGCCATGTGGTGAAATGCCATGTGGGACATGTGGTGAAATGCCATGTGGGACATATGGTGGAATGCCATGTGGGACATATGGTGGCATGCCATGTAGGACATATGGTGGAATGCCATATGTGAGATAAGGAATGGGATGTCATACAGGACATGGGATGTCATACAGGACATGGGATGTCATACAGGACATAGGATGCCATGCGGGACATGGGATGCCATGCGGGACGTGGGATGCCATGCGGGACGTGGGATGCCATGCGGGACGTGGGATGCCATGCGGGACGTGGGATGCCATGCGGGACGTGGGATGCCATGCGGGATGCCATGCGGGACGTGGGATGCCATGCGGGACGTGGGATGCCATGCGGGACGTGGGATGCCATGCGGGACGTGGGATGCCATGCGGGACGTGGGATGCCATGCGGGACGTGGGATGCCATGGGGGCGTGGGGCGCCATGGGGGCGTGGGGCGCCATGGGGGCGTGGGGCGCCATGCGGGGCGTGGGGCGCCATGCGGGCGTGGGGCGCCATGCGGGCGCGCCATGCGGGGCGCCATGCGGGCCGCCATGCCATGGCGTGGGGCGCCATGCGGGGCGTGGGGCGCCATGCGGGGCGTGGGGCGCCATGCGGGGCGTGGGGCGCCATGCGGGATGGGGATGCCATGCGGGGCGTGGGATGCCATGCGGGGCGTGGGATGCCATGCGGGGCGTGGGATGCCATGCGGGGCGTGGGATGCCATGCGGGATGCGGGATGCCATGCGGGGCGTGGGATGCCATGCGGGGCGTGGGATGCCATGCGGGGCGTGGACCCATGGGGACGTGGGGCGCCATGCGGGGCGGGGGCGCCATGCGGGCGTGGGGCGCCATGCGGGGCGTGGGGCGCCATGCGGGGCGGGGGCGCCATGCGGGGCGGGACGCCATGCGGGGCGGGGGCGCCATGCGGGATGCCATGCGGGGCGCCATGGGTCTTGCGGGGCGCCATGCGGGGCGTGGGGATGCCATGCGGGGCGTGGGATGCCATGCGGGACGGGATGCCATGCGGGGACGGGATGCCATGGGGGCGGGGATGCCATGCGGGGCGTGGGATGCCATGCGGGGCGGGGGATGCCATGCGGGACGGGGATGCCATGCGGGGCGGGATGCCATGGGGGCGCCATGGGGACGCCATGCGGGGCGGGGGCGCCATGCGGGCGGGACGCCATGCGGGACCATGACGTGGACGCCATGATGCGGGGGATGCCATGCGGGATGTGGGACGCCATGCGGGGCGTGGGGCGCCATGCGGGACGTGGGACGCCTTGCGGGACGTGGGACGCCATGCGGGATGGGGATGCCATGCGGACGTGGGATGCCATGCGGGGCGGGGATGCCATGCGGGACGGGGATGCCATGCGGGCGTGGATGCCATGCGGGGCGTGGGATGCCATGCGGGACGGGACGCCATGCGGGACGTGGACGCGGGACCATGCGGGACGTGGGACGCCATGGGGGACGTGGGACGCCATGCGGGACGTGGGACGCCATGCGGAACGTGGGACGCCATGCGGGACGTGGGACGCCATGCGGGACGTGGGACGCCATGCGGGACGTGGGACGCCATGCGGACGCCATGCGGGACGCCATGCGGGACGTGGGACGCCTTGCGGGACGTCATGCGGGATGGGGATGCCATGCGGGACGTGGGATGCCATGCGGGACGTGGGATGCCATGCGGGACGTGGGATGCCATGCGGGGCGGGATGCCATGCGGGACATGGGATGCCATGCGGGCGGGGATGCCATGCGGGACGGGATGCCATGCGGGACGTGGGATGCTATGCGGGATGTGGGATGCCATGCGGGACGTGGGATGCCATGCGGGACTTTGTGTGAGATGCCATTTTTATAATTGGCAAGGTCAGATGATATGGGTGTCAATTTGCAAGGGCATGCGAACCATGACGGTATTTACCATTCTAATTACTTCATGTTGTGAAACCATACAGTAGGTGGGATCAGCAGTGGTCCAGCCTTCTTGTTCGGGACCTCCATTGGGGGCATGCTGGGTGAGTGGGTGTGGTTAACGGAACACAGAATGTATGTCAGCTTAATGTCTCAAGAAAGAATTGGGGGATAGAGATGGCAATTGGTGGTTCGATTGTTCGTAACTCTTAAGTAGTACAAAATAAGAAATATTTTTTTTAGCTGTTGTAGCATGTCATTTTAACAAACCCAGGCAGAAATTGCTAAGAAGAATGATGTATATAACTTTATAGAAAATTGGAGATTCATTATTAGGATCATATTTCCCCAATTCCTACCCCATTACGAGCTATGGTTGCAGGGCAGGATATCATATTCTTGACTCGCATATAAATTGTGAGTAACAGCCATGTCCTTTATTTCAGGCATTCCAAACAAAAGATGGTCACTACCTTATAATTGGTGCAGGAAATAACAACTTCTTTACCGAATTATGCAAGGTGAGGTAAATTCTTATACAAATTGTAATCCCAGCAAATGCTGTGTTCTTTGTTTAAGAAAATAATAAGGCGGGAAATTTGAAGGGAGGTTATAGTAAAGGTTGGGAAGATGGGTAGGGGGTAATTGTATGTTGTCAGCAGCAAGGGGTTCTGTATTGTTTGTGATTGAGGGGAATTGTTTCTTTTGCGGGGCATGGTTCTTGTTTCTAGAAATATCAGAGATACAAACTTAAATTGTATTTCTTGGAGATGTAGGCTAGAGGCAGTACCAGCTTTAAAATTCATGAACAAAGATTTGGATGAATGTGGGTTTAAAATGCAAGAGATTCAGTCTTTTACACTTTCAGGTCATTAGATTTGAGATTGTCATCAAGAAAAGTTTGTCTTTAAGCCTACCCGCACCCGACACCTGAGTGTGTCAAAAAAACTCAGTATGATAATTACCAACCCGACTTCCTGTTCAGTGTATTGTGTTTACATTTAAAACAATGATTTTTTATCTGCCATTCCCATGCACACCACAGCTAAGTAACCCAAGGTTATTGGCGTGTATAAGATTACAGAAAGCCAGTGCCGAGTAATCAGGGCACTTTGGTGATTGAAATCACTCATCTGTGTTAGGTGTTTTAGTGGGAGAAGTTTGTTTTCAAACTGGTGATAAGAATAGCTGTGTATAATATGCCTGAGGTAATATGTGCATTGACTGTGAATAATTGACAGACCATTTCTCTTCATATGTTTTCTCCTCCTTCATTTGTCACAATATTTTGAATAAAAACATTTATATATTTTTTACAACTAAAAGTTGGATGTTGAGCTGTCTTCTCATGCACTTATTGAACCAATTGCAGTGAGGTACTCCAGGACTTGAAATTTAAGTTTTTTGTCACTGTTCCACAGAAGTAGTAGTAGCTCAGTTGTAAGGGCATCTGTCTCGTGCTCAAAAGGTGCTGGGATTGAATCTCGGCTAGAGTGCTCTGCTGTGCCCTTCAGCAAGATGCTTTTATCCCACTTGCTCCAGTTCTCTCAGCTGTGAAATGAGTACTAGTTTTGGCTGGAGAGTTAACCTGGGATGGACTGGTGTCCCATCCAGGGGAGTCATCCACTTAACACTATGGAAAATGGATATCTTAACTTTTTGACTGTACTTTTTAATATACAATGGTCTTTTTTTTATCTGCTGTGGGGTAAGTTCATGAGAAAAATTGTTGATGTATTTCATTTTCAATATTTGCAGAAACTAAGCTTACCCGAAGTTGGAGAAGATTCAAGATTTACAAGTAATGAAAAACGGGTTGAAAACAGAAGTGCCCTCATAGCAATATTATCCAAAAGGTAATTTGAAATTTTTTCATGCATTATGCCCAAAGACCCTATAAATCAATGGCATGGCTTTATATTGTGGTCTAGTTTTCTAGGTCGTGGTTTCCCATCTGCAAATCTCAAATCATAGTCCTGAAGCGTTGTGCATTGCACACGAGACTGGCAGTTGCTGTGGCCAGCATCTGCTATAGCTTGGCGTCGATGCTCGTAAAGGAATCTTGCTGAGTTCCCGTTAGAGAGGATCATGAAGAAACAAACACATGTGGCAAGATATAGGGACAGAAAAAAATGAGGTGTTTGTTTGTGATGGGTCACACAAACAGACTTGGTCACAACGATATCAATTACGGCGATTAAAATCACGTTACAGATTGTCAATATTGACTTGATCATAGCTGCTGTTTTCTTCTGGCATGTTATGATTACTGGTGGTACAAATTCCATTCCTTTTTGCAGTCACAAAGGTCACAATAACATGTTTATGGGAGATCAAAAATGTACGAAGCTCTAGAGGGGACTTAAAATAAAATAATTTTATTATGTACGTACATGATAATAATAAGTATGTAATAATATCTCGTACATACACAATGAAGTATCATGTACATACATACACAATGAAGTATCACGTACGTACATGATAATAATACATACGTACGTAATAATATCACGTAGGTATGTGCTATCAATATGTATGTACGTACGTAATAATAATACCATGTAGGTACGTAATGAGGTATTACATACGTATACATACGTAATAATTTCCACCAACCACCATGTCATTCGGCCCATCATTTAATACAGTACGAAAATCACAAGACCGCAATCGCCCTGGGTCTAATCCTAACCCTTATCCTCATAATTTGTTTCAGATGTCTACGGCTTACAATTATCCAAGGTTTTGCAGCCAATACAGGATTTCTTTCTGACTAAACCCTTAATCAAAGTAGAGACATACGAATTTATCCCCATCCATCTCCACAATGTAGATGTATCATGCATTGTATCACGTAGGCTAACTTACGCTACACACATGCTTATATACCACGTACATAATAGTATTACATAATAATACGTACAGTATGTACGTGATACTCATTCAAACATACTTATTATTTACAGGTACATACGTAATATTATTTCTTACCATGTCCCCTCCAGAGCTTCGTACAAATGTAAGAACAGTATAGACATATTCAAAGTTCCAAAAGAAAATATTTTTCTTTCAAAATACTCTTTTTACCAGTCACAAGCGTCCCAATGATATAGGTATGGCAGTTCCACTAAGTCCGAAAGTCACAATGATAAGATTTATGGCAGATGTTTGGGCCAAAAAAATTACATTCCTTTTTGCAGTCACATCAACATGTTTTATCAGAACTTTTTCATACTGTTGTTGATGTGATCAACACCTCTTTTTTTTTTTTTTTTTTTTTTTTGTTGTCCCTTGCCTGGCCTACATGGCTTACCTGACCGTCTCATTTAGAAATTATTTAAATCAACTTTTGCAGGTCAGATTGAGGGAGTAATATATTTTATTATTTGAACTGGTTAGTTTCTGAAAGTAAGGTGAGGAGCATCTTTTTCGCCAAGTCAAAGGAATTCTGAAATAACATGTTTAATTTTTCTACTCGTGATGACGAAAAATTATCTCAGTATTCGTAAGAAATAAATATGATTAATTTGACCATTCCTATTGAAAGGTTCTCAGTATCATCCACGTGCATGAAAAGTGTGTTGGATTATTCTTGAGACTCCACCCTCATTTCGTTGAGACTCCACCCTCATTTTTGTCACAAAGTAGTGATCGGCCAAGATTTGAGTTGCCTTTTTATGTCCAACTGAAGTATTATGGACATGTAACAAATGTGGATTGCTTACAGGAGCACTAGACCAAAAAGTGAGGGCACAATTTTCCAGAGACTCATAAATATTCAGCCAAGCTCTTTCACCATTGTGGAGAGCTACAAAACTTCTCGTACCCTAAAATTCGTACTAGTAGTTATCAGAGATTTAGAAATAACATTTGATCAGTTTGGGAGGCAGAACAGGTCATTGTACAGATGCCCTCACCTATGGGTTAGTTTCCCCTTCAAGTTTCAGTGGTTATAGAAATAACTGATGAAGGCACTGTTGTCTACATTTTAGAAGAATATGCCCATGAATTTTCATATATATGATAAAGGACTATTACAGAGACCATGTGGTGTAATGTTGATATCTTTTTCTGTTTAGGAGTTATTGCATTTCAAAGATTGCATGAGTGTGTTGAAAAGTGACCTCACAGTGTAAAATGTGACCTCACAGTGTAAAATGTGATGTCATAAAGGCAGATGTATTTCTATAATTTAAAAAAATATGTTTTCCTTTTATTTAAAGTGGTCCTGCCATGCCTCCCCAAAACAATTGAGATTTAACCTGATATAGGTTTTTCATATCCCTAAATTCAATAATCCGTCAAGAAATCCTGGATATAAGTCCATTTTCATGATGAGAAAGGATTTAGAAATTGATTATTGCTCCGAAACAATGTTGAAAGGGATAAGTGACGTCATAACAGTTTGCTACGTCATTTCAGGGGCTGCTGATTACAAACAATGCGTCACACACATACTAACCACGTACAAATAGCGCCTGATTACGAAAGTTTTTTGGGCTGTTTAGATCCTAATTTGTCATCTTCAAGTTCAAGCTGCGATTAAAATGATTGGGAAATAAATGAAGAACATTCTCATAATGAAGGGGATGTCTTTCCTTTTCAATTTGAACCGCTTGCAGACGAGAAAGAAGGATATCAGGCTTACAACCCTTACACGGTCCTACAGTACTAAGCCTGCATAGTCGGCATGGAATTCTTACTGTTTCGCAAGTAATATTTTGTTAAACATAATCAAATTGAAGTGTTTGCAACAAGATCTACCTTTTTTGGAAATATAAAGTTTTATTTATCAATCTTCAAGTCTCTGTCACTTGATATTTACTCAACAGGCATACATGAACTGAATAGTTCATTCACGCAATTCCGTTTGCGTTTGTGCACTTGAATTAAAAGTTTTTAAAGAAATTGCGAAAACTTTGTTAGTTTATTTTTGTAAGTTTCGATATGCTAAAATGGACGGCTTGGCATATGGACACAATAATTACAATTCAGTTCTAATTCATCAATTTTTCTTCCTTCGATCATATTCCACACTATATATAAAATAAATCATATGAGCTTACAAGTGATTAAGTGGCCCAGTCGGTTACGGCACCCGGTTACAGCATTGTCTTTTGAGCGAGACGTTTATAAGTTCAAATATCACCAAGTCTTATTCTCTATTTTTTTTCTTCCTCTGTTTCTCTCATTTGAATTTGTGTTACTCACAAAACAGTGCAAATTTCATGTCAGAGAAAGCGATGTGGTCAAGCTACTGTTTAAATTGAACAGAACACTGGTATAACAATCTGGCGTGAGCTGAATATGACACTACCCAGTAAGCCCCGAAAATTCAGATCATTTAGGGTGCACAAAACACGTCCAGAATTGTCTCGTTTTGTTGCCCTTTGCCATTGATAAATGACTTTTAGTTTGAGAATTTATATTACTAAATCATCCCACAACACAAAGCTGCGGGATTTTGATTAATATTTACTTGGAAAATATTCACATTAAAAAAACAAAGGAAGACACTAGTCGCGAAGCTTCAATGGCGTACACACACAAAATGTGTCAGTGATGCATCGTTTACTTACAGTCCCTGAAGTGACGTCATCACGTATGAAGCGCGATTCTGATTTTTTCCGTCAAGGTGACTGAAAACTCAATTCTTCTTTTACCATTTCCTCTGAAACGGTGGGGTGAAGAGCAGAAAAAAATCATATTTTTGCGAATCAAATATTCAAAATATCATATTTATCATTAGACACTATATTTGACCATCTAACTCATCTGTAATTTCATAATCATCATAAGTTTGGTGATGGCCCATCCTAAGGTATGATGGCCCATCTTAAGGTATGATGGCCCATCCTAAGGTATGATGGCCCATCCTAAGGTATGATGGGCCCATCCTAAGGTATGATGGCCATCCTGCAGTATGATGGCCCATCTTAAGGTATGATGGCCCATCCTAAGGTATGATGGCCCATCCTAAGGTATGATGGCCCATCCTAAGGTATGATGGGCCATCCTACGGTATGATGGGCCATCCTAAGGTATGATGGCCCAACCTAAGGTATGATGGCCCATCCTAAGGTATGATGGCCCATCCTAAGGTATGATGGCCCATCCTAAGGTATGATGGCCCATCCTAAGGTATGATGGCCCATCCTAAGGTATGATGGCCCATCCTAAGGTATGATGGCCCATCCTAAGGTATGATGGCCCATCCTAAGGTATGATGGCCCATCCTAAGGTATGATGGCCCATCCTAAGGTATGATGGCCCATCCTAAGGTATGATGGCCCATCCTAAGGTATGATGGCCCATCCTAAGGTATGATGGCCCATCCTAAGGTATGCTGGCCCATCCTAAGGTGTGATGGCCCATCCTAAGGTGTGATGGCCCATCCTAAGGTGTGATGGCTCATCCTAAGGTATGATGGCCCCTCCTAAGGTATGATGGCCCATCCTAAGGTATGATGGCCCATCCTAAGGTATGATGGCCCATCCTAAGGTATGATGGCCCATCCTAAGGTATGATGGCCCATCTTAAGGTATGATGGCCCATCCTAAGGTATGATGGCCCATCCTAAGGTATGATGGCCCATCCTAAGGTATGATGGCTCATCCTAAGGTATGATGGCCCATCCTAAGGTATGATGGCCCATCCTAAGGCCCATCCTAAGGTATGATGGCCCATCCTAAAGTATGATGGCCCATCCTAAGGTATGATGGCCCATCCTAAGGTATGATGGCCCATCCTAAGGTATGATGGCCCATCCTAAGGTATGATGGCCCATCCTAAGGTATGATGGCCCATCCTAAGGTATGATGGCCCATCCTAAGGTACCATTATACAGGGCCATTAAGTTCCTGGGTAGGACAAGGGACTTTCAATCAGAAGTTTCAGCCCTGCTACCATGCACCAGTGTTCACACTAGATTTGAAGGTACCTCCCCCCCCTCCCCCTTCCCTTGTTTAATTCTTCTTGGGGAGAGGGGATTTTTGAAAAGGGGTAGTATGTCTGTTTTAGAAAAACAAAACAAATCTTTGCCAAAAAGGCCAAATTTGGCTAAAATAGCCAACTTTGTATTATTTTTTTTGCTAGAATTTCCCCCTTCAATTACTGTTGAGGGGGAATTTGATAATATTGGCGAGAATCCTGTACGTTGTGAACACTGCCATGCATTGGTTAAAAAAAAGCACATCTGCAATAACAGAGCTTTCTGCAATAATGGAGCTTTAACTTCAGAATAGAGCAGACTTTTAAGAATATTTTTTGGTACGATACAAGTTCAAAAATTGGCTGCAGACTTCCACATGTACACACACTCCCTTCAAAGAATTTACCTTACACTCATTTGAAGACTTTTTTTGGTAGGAATCTTAAAAAAGAATTTCATGTTTTTCAAAATGTTTATGGACATGACAGAAAGAACAAATGGTGTAATTATGATAATTATTAAGTGAACTCAGAAAGGGCATTATCCTGATCTGTTTACCACAATGATGAAAACTATTCCTGAAAGAAAAGGGCATTGTAATATGTATATATAGTATGTCTTTTCTGTGTTTTATAAATAAATGCTATAATATCTATTATCCATTTTAATGTGTATTGAAACACAGTAGCTACAGTTTGAAGGACAGTAAGTGGCAGACATTTTTCCATTGATTATTATACATTTCCTGAATCAGGTAGAAAAGATGCATTTTGTGTCTGACGTTATTAAGTTTTGTTGTAAAACTTTCTCTACTAAGAGGCCTGCGCCAATTCCCTCCTCCTAGAGGCCTGCACCAATTCCCTCCTAGAGGCTTGCACCAATTCCCTCCTCCCAGAGGCCTGCACAAATTCCCTCTTAGAGGCCTGCACCAATTTCCTCTTAGAGGCCTGCACCAATTTCCTCCTCCTCCTACTGGAGTACTGCATCAATTCCCTCCTCCTGTGCCTGCATCAATTCCCTCCTCTTCTGCCTGCGTCAAATCCCTCCTTTGCCTGCATCAAATCCTTCCTTCTCTGCCTGCGTCAAAATTTCCTCCTCCTCTGCCTGCGTCAATTCCCTCCTCCTCTGCCTACGTGAGTTCCCTCCTCTGCCCCTCCTACTGGAGGCCTGCATCAATTCCCTCCTACTGGAGGCCTGCAACAATTCCCTCCTACTGGAGGCGTATGTCGATTCCCTCCTCCTACTGGAGGCCTGTGTCGATTCCCTCCTACTGGCGGCCTGCATCAATTCCCTCTTCCTACTGGAGGCCTGCGTCAAATCTCTGCTCCTGCTGGAGGCCTATGTCAATTCCCTCCTCCAAGTGGAGGCCTACATCGATTCCCTCCTACTGGAGGAGGAGCTGCGATGATTCCCTCCCTCCTCCTACTCGAGACCTGCGTCAATTCCCTCCTCCTACTGGAGACCTGCATCAATTCCCTCCTACTCGAGACCTGCGTCAATTCCCTCCTCCTACTGGAGACTTGCGTCAATTCCCTCCTCCTAGTGGAGACCTGCATCATTTCCCTCCTACTGGAGGCCTGCGTCAATTCCCTCCTCCTACTGGAGACCTGCATCACTTCCCTCCTACTGGAGGCCTGCATCAATTCCCTCCTCCTACTAGAGACCTGCATCACTTCCCTCCTACTGGAGGCCTGCATCAATTCCCTCCTCCTACTAGAGACCTGCATCACTTCCCTCCTACTGGAGACCTGCATCAATTCCCTCCTACTCGAGACCTGCGTCAATTCTCTCCTCCTACTGGAGACCTGCATCACTTTCCTCCTACTGGAGGCCTGCGTCAATTCCCTCCTCCTACTGGAGACCTGCATCACTTCCCTCCTACTGGAGGCCTGCATCAATTCCCTCCTCCTACTGGAGACCTGCATCACTTCCCTCCTACTGGAGGCCTGCATCAATTCCTTCCTACTGGAGACCTGCATCACTTCCCTCCTACTGGAGGCCTGCATCAATTCCCTCCTACTGGAGACCTGCATCACTTCCCTCCTACTGGAGGCCTGCGTCAATTCCCTCCTCCTACTGGAGACCTGCATCACTTCCCTCCTACTGGAGGCCTGCATCAATTCCCTCCTCCTACTGGAGACCTGCATCACTTCCCTCCTACTGGAGGCCTGCATCAATTCCCTTCTCCTACTGGAGACCTGCATCACTTCCCTCCTACTGGAGGCCTGCATCAATTCCTTCCTACTGGAGACCTGCATCAATTCCCTCCTACTGGAGGCCTGCATCAATTCCTTCCTACTAGAGGCCCGCGTTAATTCCCTCCTAGATATAATTATACATAAAAAAGACCTTGACCCCCAACCCGGAAAAATCCACCTAGTATGTGACATCATCTGAATGCGTTCTGATGTTAAAACGATAGTCTTGTGTTTCATTTATTTCATTACAGATTCATTGAAAAAGGTCTTCAAGGTTGGTTGGATACCCTAGAGGGCTCTGGAATACCATATGGGCCAGTGAATTCATTAGAGCAAGTTTTCAATGACCCACAAGTAATACACAATGATATGATTCTTCAACTTACGCACCCGACAGCAGGACCAATCAAAATTGCAGGTAACTCTCTTTTACAGCTCTGAAATTATTTTTCTCTTTTGAATTTTTGGGCCCATCCATGTTCAGAAACGTTTGGTTATGCCAATCTTTATTTTCTAATAACCCCCAAGAATGTTTCAGTGCAATGGTTATGTTCGATTAGTGCCGACCACTATGGGCCTTATGTTCGATCGGGAATAAGTACCAACCCCTATGGGCCTTATGTTTGATCGGGAATAAGTACCGACCCCTATGTTCGATCGGGGATAATTAGCGACCCCTATGGGCCTTATGTTTGATCGGGGATAAGTACCAACCCCTATGGGCCTTATGTTCGATCGGGAATAAGTACTGACCTCAGATAGATTTAACTGAAGAATGTTGTTTCAGCACTTACAGCTAATTAATGGACCTGGCCTAATTCTTCCGGGTTAGTTTAAAAATTGTGCCAATTTTTATCATGATTAAAAGTGTAAACAAGCCTGCTTACTCTTTTCTAGGGCCAGCTGTGAAGTACAGTGGGAAGACCCGTTCAAGTCACCTTCCATCCCCCGTTCTTGGAGAGCATACCGCTGATGTTTTAGAAGAAGTACTCGGTTACAGCAGGGACAGAATAGAAGCACTAAGGGAATCTGGAACTATACGAATCTCCTGATGAATCCTCTCATATCCTTACAGCAGTGACTATTCAGAAAAACCTGCAGGGTTCAACGAGACTGCTTGCATAAATGCCAGCTATTAGAGCATATTTACCTTTGAGACACCCCCATCATCCCTCCTGACTAATGGCGGCATATATAGCCTTGCAATAATATTCTTGATACATCTCGGTAACAATAATAGTTAGATATGAGTAAGTTATCTATAATTATACTGGATGCAACACTGAAAACAAAGAAACTTTGAAAGCATACACTTATGAGAATTCAATACAGTCATGAGAATCATAACTGGAAAAAAGACATTTTATTCACAAATTATCCAATTAGATATTCTTTAATTATACTAAAAACATGGATGTTACCCTAGATGCTGCAAAGGCACAACGTCAATATGATGTTATAGGTATTTCTTAGAAATTTACCTTTTTCTACATAATAACGTGAACTTTTCAAGAAACATGCATTATTAAAGGAATATTACCATGTTTTTTCATAACCTTTTAAAAGAAAGAGAAAAAATTTACAAACAATTTAGAACAAAAATCATGTTGGTATGTTTTTCCTATCAGGAGATACTCAAAATTTAAGGTTCACAAAAAATGCCAATAAACGAATAGGAAAAGGTTCCGTATGACATCATAGCAACACATTCTCCCACAAAGTTGATGCATTTCATTAAAATCTATTATCCTTTTTTATTAGTAAAACCTGCAAGGGAAATAAATTGATGAAAGTTATGTATTTATATACATTGCCAAATAAACCCTACTTCATTAACTTTTGGAACATTGTTTCTAATCATACCGAAACAACCAATTAATGTTCAAAGGAATACATAAACATTTGCAATGGAATTGCCTCTATGACATCATCAAACACGAATTCATCATACTGTACGAAAACTTTAAAATGCACTTGGGAAATATTTAAAAATCTATATTTCCTGAACGGAATATCATATAAACCTGACTTTTGTACCAAATTGACTCTAAAATTATACTCTTTCAAAGAAAATTTTACAAAAAACCTTGGGAATATTCCTTTAAAAATGGTCCTGGCATTGCAGCTATGAATTCGCAAAAATTAACTCCTAGACAGAGAAGAGCAGCAATCTTTTTTCTCAGTTGTTTTTTGTAATAGTTCTATGTATTTAAAATTTAATGACTTCAAAAGAGACAAAAAATGTGAACATGATGAACTCCGGCTGTAAATTTTCAGTCTATTGCCCTTAAAATCACCAGAGTTTAAATAACTCACTGATGAAAACATCCAGTCACAATCCAAAGCAATCCTCTGCCACAAGTTACACGCTTGGTTTGTCCTGGCAGCAAGCCTTCTATTGTTTGCATACAGTGATAATAACTGATGCGTAAAATCACTAGGTTATCTGTGATGAGTTTATTTATTGCTGCTTGCGGTCTAAAAGTCATACCCGCAGAAATGAAGCTTCTTGCGGGTGAAAAGACTGAAACAATTATAGTGAGAATTGGGTGTAATGAGAAAACATTTGTGTAGACACGGTTGAAATCAAAACTAGTTGTGACTTATTTGAGATGCCTGTAAAATATTATCAGAATTATTACACATATCTTTGTTTTTTAGTGTTGACATGAGATTTAAAATTGTCCATAGAAGGAATATTCCCGTGGATTTTTATTTTTTCATATATGATAGAGAAAATTGTAGAAACAAAGTGGCGAAAAAATGTTTTAATATCTTATTCCGTTTAGAAGTTATAACAATTTAAAGAGTAGAAAAATGTTCTTAAAAACACCTCGTACAGTATTATGTCCTTCAGCTTGGTGATGTTATCAAGGCAATCCCAGCACAGCTCTTATGTATTATAAATTTAATTACATTTTTTTACATTATTGAACAGCATTTTTGGTTCATTATAGAGATAATATATAATTTACAAGAGCATTTTTTTTTTTTCTTGGTGTACATCATATTTACAATGAGATAAAAATCAAAAACATTTTTAAAGAAATACAAAAGACATTTTGTTGAAATTATCTCTATGACATCACAGATGTTGCCAATCAGTCACTTTTGTCCAAATTCAAAAATATCTTAACATTTTGTAACTTCTAAACAGCATAAGATATTAATATATTTTTTCACCACTTTAGTTTTTAAAAGTTTTCTCTATCATATATGAAAAAATGAAAATCCATGGGACTGTTCCTTTAAAACTTCTTAAAGTACATAAAAATAAAAATAAATAAATACAAAATGAATTAAAAAAATTGTCTGTTTCTTTATTGAAAATGGCTCAAGAGTCTTGAGGCATAAAAAGATATCAATTATAGATGTTTTACCAGAGACGATGAAGTAACTGCTTGAAATATAAATTAAATATATATTTTTAGAAAGTATAACATAAACACAATATTCATTTCTTTATATGATTTTGAGTTTTTGTCGTAAGATTTTATTCTGTAGCTGAACGTCAAATGCATATAATAACTTATACATGTCATTCAATTTTACCTCAAGGCTTTTTTCTTCTTATAATTGTTCAGGTGGAGTCCAGTATTCTCTAATCTGTCGATCACTTAAGAATTTTCCTTGATACTGAGATTTTCCAGGCGGCAGAAGCGCTGCCCATACTAGTGTGTCGGCGCCCTCATCAATTTTTTTAGTGCCTTTATAACCGGACATATCTGTCTGCACATTTCCTGGGCAAGTCTGGGAGGGAAAAAAAATTGGGATGAGTCGTGGCATTTATTTTACAAAGTCTGTTAAACTCATTTTTTTTTTTTGGAGCTTTGAAAATGATCAAATGTGGACAGGATCAATTTTGGCTCATTCATTTCATTGTTAGATTTTTGGCATCTAGTGTATGTGAAATATTTGTTTTCTTGATCAAATCTTGTAACACAACAGGATTCTTTAATAGAAGACTAAACCTACTACTCATGCCATTTCATTGCTCTATAGTCATTGAACCTTGACCCCAGCTTAGGTAATTGGAGATGACCCTTCCAAATTAACTCAACAAAATTATTGCTGACAATATAGAAATACATAACAAATTTTTTTATGCAAATTCTTAGTCATTGATAATAACTGTACGACAGCAAGCTTTAATTTGATCAAACTTGCATAGGATGCAGTAAGCTTCAGGTAGTTTCAACACTCAAGAAGCACTCCAAGCAGAGTATTCCCAAACTGGCATAGGATGCAGTAAGCTTCAGGTAGTTTCAACACTCAAGAAGCACTCCAAGCAGAGTATGCCCAAACTGGCATAGGATGCAAAGCTGGTAGTTTCAACACTCAAGAAGCACTCCAAGAGAGTATGCCCAAACTGGCATAGGATGCAGTAAGCCTCAGGTAGTTTCAACACTCAAGAAGCACTCCAAGCAGAGTATGCCCAAACTGGCATAGGATGCAGTAAGCTTCAGGTAGTTTCAACACTCAAGAAGCACTCCAAGCAGAGTATGCCCAAACTGGCATAGGATGCAGTAAGCTTCAGGTAGTTTCAACACTCAAGAAGCACTCCAAGCAGAGTAAGCCCAAACTGGCATAGGATGCAGTAAGCTTCAGGTAGTTTCAACACTCAAGAAGCACTCCAAGCAGAGTATGCCCAAACTGGCATAGGATGCAGTAAGCTTCAGGTAGTTTCAACACTCAAGAAGCACTCCAAGCAGAGTATGCCCAAACTGGCATAGGATGCAGTAAGCTTCAGGTAGTTTCAACACTCAAGAAGCACTCCAAGCAGAGTATGCCCAAACTGGCATAGGATGCAGTAAGCTTCAGGTAGTTTCAACACTCAAGAAGCACTCCAAGCAGAGTATGCCCAAACTGGCATAGGATGCAGTAAGCTTCAGGTAGTTTCAACACTCAAGAAGCACTCCAAGCAGAGTATGCCCAAACTGGCATAGGATGCAGTAAGCTTCAGGTAGTTTCAACACTCAAGAAGCACTCCAAGCAGAGTATGCCCAAACTGGCATAGGATGCAGTAAGCTTCAGGTAGTTTCAACAATCAAGAAGCACTCCAAGCAGAGTATTCCCAAACTGGCATAGGATGCAGTAAGCTTCAGGTAGTTTCAACACTCAAGAAGCACTCCAAGCAGAGTATGCCCAAACTGGCATAGGATGCAGTAAGCTTCAGGTAGTTTCAACACTCAAGAAGCACTCCAAGCAGAGTATGCCCAAACTTGCATAGGATGCAGTAAGCTTCAGGTAGTTTCAACACTCAAGAAGCACTCCAAGCAGAGTATTCCCAAACTGGCATAGGATGCAGTAAGCCTCAGGTAGTTTCAACACTCAAGAAGCACTCCAAGCAGAGTATGCCCAAACTGGCATAGGATGCAGTAAGCTTCAGGTAGTTTCAACAATCAAGAAGCACTCCAAGCAGAGTATGCCCAAACTGGCATAGGATGCAGTAAGCTTCAGGTAGTTTCAACACTCAAGAAGCACTCCAAGCAGAGTATGCCCAAACTGGCATAGGATGCAGTAAGCTTCAGGTAGTTTCAACACTCAAGAAGCACTCCAAGCAGAGTATGCCCAAACTGGCATAGGATGCAGTAAGCTTCAGGTAGTTTCAACACTCAAGAAGCACTCCAAGCAGAGTATGCCCAAACTGGCATAGGATGCAGTAAGCTTCAGGTAGTTTCAATACTCAAGAAGCACTCCAAGCAGAGTATGCCCAAACTGGCATAGGATGCAGTAAGCTTCAGGTAGTTTCAACACTCAAGAAGCACTCCAAGCAGAGTATGCCCAAACTGGCATAGGATGCAGTAAGCTGGTAGTTTCAACACTCAAGAAGCACTCCAAGCAGAGTATGCCCAAACTGGCATAGGATGCAGTTTCAGGTAGTTTCAATACTCAAGAAGCACTCCAAGCAGAGTATGCCCAAACTGGCATAGGATGCAGTAAGCTTCAGGTAGTTTCAATACTCAAGAAGCACTCCAAGCAGAGTATGCCCAAACTGGCATAGGATGCAGTAAGCTTCAGGTAGTTTCAACACTCAAGAAGCACTCCAAGCAGAGTATGCCCAAACTGGCATAGGATGCAGTAAGCTTCAGGTAGTTTCAATACTCAAGAAGCACTCCAAGCAGAGTATGCCCAAACTGGCATAGGATGCAGTAAGCTTCAGGTAGTTTCAACACTCAAGAAGCACTCCAAGCAGAGTATGCCTTAAAGTCTCATCATAAAACAAAATTGGAACTTAACCCTTACTCTCCCAAGGTTCCAAAAATAGAATAAGCTATTTCTGAAATTTAACCAAAACAAGTTCGACTTTTATGAAAGCTAACATGTTGAACTTTCCAAAAATGTGCATATTTCCAAACTCAAATATGCAAATTAGGTCATTGAATTAGCATATTAGGTCTCCAAATATTCTATCTTTATGACACGCTTGTGCCTTGTGGCTAAATAGCAAAAAAATATGGATAGAATTTCTGAATCGTCCTTGGAAAGACCTTTTATTTGATACTATTCATGGATTTTTAAGAATCAGAAGAAAAAAAATGACGCATATATGAAAAATTTGGTACATTTTGACTTAAAAATTATCCTCCGATTCTGTAAATAATCTGTCTAATAGTGTATGGCACTAAATTTTCCAAAAAAATGCATTATCCCCTTCTATGATGTCCCAAACTAATAGAATGCAGACAAACAAGATGTTTACATCATCATTTGCAAAAAATAAAATAAGAAATTATGCAAATGATATGCAAATTAGGTCATTTACCTCATTTATTATGCACAAAACTGTTTTTTGTTTATTTCTGACCCAATTTCAGCCATTACAAGCTTCACAGCTACTTTTATGTTGATAGACTATGCTGATTATCTATTAGACACTTACTTCTGTTCATTCCACATGGAATTCATAAGAAATGTTTGCCGTAAAGGTCCAAATTTGTAGTCTTCTGCTATACCTTGTTGCTGCAAATAGAATTAAAGAAAAAAAAAATTGCAACTATATTCATTCAACTTACTTTAGTTTGGTCTTCCCATAACCAGTTACCGAAGACCTCGTGTCGATCCCAGTCACTCTCCACCAGTACTTCCCACAGATGATAGTCTTTATCGGCTGCAGGGATGACCTTCGACCGTTGTATCTTCAGCAGCCGAGCGTTCCGCTCTTCCTCCCTGGTTTTGAAGGCAGCTTTCTCCGCTGCAGTCAGATTTTCTTTGAGTGGTGATGGTGGCGAGACTGCAGCGGAAGGCTTGGAAGAGGGGCCTGGGCTCATCTTCAACGGTCTGTCCCTCTTCCTCTTGGGTTGGGGAGTAGCGGGCGGCTCGTCCTCTTCAAGCATAGGCATAACATGTTATCGCATAACATGTTATTGTGGTTTCTAGTAGCGGGCGGCTCGTCCTCTTTAAGCATACGCATAACATGTTATCGCATAACATGTTATTGTAGTTTCTAACCTGCCCCACAATTTTGTGGTAACCGTGGGGACAGGAAGTCGGGGGTACATACAGGGGTCCAAAATGTTTGTTTTATCGATCTAGTAATCACCACAACAGTGGCATAGCCAGGGGGAGGGGGAAAGGATCATGGTCCCAAAAAATGGGGCATCAAAATAATGTACCGGTACTAGGCCTATATACAAGCATTTTCCTCTAAATGGGCCTGGGGCACCCCCAACATGTGTATTTTGCCCTAACATGGGACCCCTACTCCACTTTCCCCCATAAAATTGTGATTTCGGCCCCTGAAATAATGGAACTTGGATTTTGTGAAATTGGTAATACACATATTTCAGTAGGCCTAAATTTACAATTTTGCCATTGGGAAATACCTATATTTCAGTCCATTTAGAAATGTTATTATTGGGGTTCAGCTTTCATTTGTTTCATCCAGGCTATTATAGAAAGAACCTAAATCCTTTTTTTTATATGTGATTTTAGTGTCCCTTTTACTTGTTTATCGTAACAAGCAAAAAATCCCTGCTAATTTATCATTAGAATTCTATAGGCCTTATTTTATTACTACACATTTACAATGTAGTACTTTCGCTATTTTTGGAAAAAAACTCACCAACTCCGTAATTTGGAACAGATCGCTATCCATCTCAGCAGGCTCTATATTCTCCTTTTCCCCAATCTGGTCGAATTCTGGTACATCTTCATCAGAAGTACCTTCCGATCCCTCTGAATCATCATTATTCTGAAGAAAACTTAGGAGTCGGAAGGCACGTTCGACGTTGTATCTCGCCATTTTGTTGTATCAAATGTGCGAAGAAAAAAAAAAAGAAGAAAAAAAGACGTGAATTGACGTCATCATCAGAGACCTTTTAGGCAGGTAGAGGGGGTGCATCTGTTATTGTAATAGTTCGTCTGAACGATCTATTTCTCCTCTACCCGTAGAGATTTAAAAAATTCCAATACAATATTTGGGCCGGTTTTTATGATTTTTTTGATAAAAAATGGCCCAAAATCACAAATTTTGGCATATTTTTTTCAAAAAAACACAAACATTGACCAAGTACAAGTAAAAATCGTGTAGCAATCAACAATTCAAACTATTTTTATACTTAACCTGTAAAAAAAAATAGAAAAAATATTCATGTATGACATTTGTCATAATCTTCTTCTTTTCTTTTTTTTAAATGTTTTTAAAAAAAATGCACTTTTTTGTAACGGTTTTACTTAATTTTCCTTAATCTAACCCCCTTAAAAAATAACCATATTATGACAGATCTATTCAATCTAGTTTGAATGAACTTATTTGCAGCTCTATAGGATTTTGGGAAGGTACTCAAATGTTTTTTTGGAAAAGGGATCGTAAGCGTCACGGTCACCGTGACGGTGGAAGAGTAAGGGTTAACACTTCACCCACTGACTTGATACCTTTTTCATAAAAATAGTTGGAATTCCTTTCCCAGGGCAGAAATCTTTGTTCCCCAGTAGCTAAACATGACAGGAGACCGGATGGGCAATGCATGTGGACGGACGGACAGGCGGACAAACGAACGTTAAAGATGCTATATCCCAGGATAATAACAAAATTGGGATTCTCTCAAAACTGATGCGCATGAGGGTGATAAGCTAATATTTTGTTTTCATTGAGCTTTATCCATTAAATCATAAATAACCAGAAAAACGGAGATCTTGAAAACTTGCAGAAGTATTTCTTTCAGTGTGGTTTTAGATGATTGGAGAATAGGCTGGTAAATCACGTTTTAAAATGACAAATTATGATAAATTAGAGCTTTCATTTAGAAATTAAAAAGGGACCTACCGACATAATCAATATACCAGGCCTTTCATTGTCCTTCTCCATATTGGCTCCAAAGATGCGTGACACTGCCGTCCGTGCAGCTTTGCTCATACGATAAGCTGAATTAGGGAAGCCCAATGCATTGTGGTTACCTTTCTCTGTTGCCCTTTAAGGAAAGAAAGAAAAGTGATTATATAATTATGCAAAACAGCAACAAGATTCAAAGAACTGAGTTGAACAGATTAGCACTAGTTTACATTACTGATATAACAGAGCAAATAATTGTGCCAAAGTTGCAATCAGGAGCACTTACAGGGAAGGGAGAGGGGGGGGGGGGTTGGGTGCAACACCAACATCCCCAGAAGTTGTACTATTTGGATTATTTTTATCTTTGAAATTCCTTTTGGCCAAACAAGTAATTCCCCCCCCCCCCCCCATTACTGTCCATGAAAATCTTCCCTCATCTGTATCTTTCTTTTCTAAATTTTCTAAAGTGAAAATTTCAAGCTATAGTGAGGACAGTTTCAGACATTTGCCCAAATTGTTTACTTACTGAACGAATTCTTCCATCAATTGACATATTTCGCTTTCCTTAGTGCTGTTTCTGAACCTTTCTTTAACCTCTGCGCTTGTTTGTGTGTGGGCTATTTCATTCGCTTCGCTAGAGACATTAACAACCCTGTGATGCAATGGAAAGAATGATAAGGAAAAAGGAACATTTAGCTTGTCCATCTTCATCTTAAAGTGGGCAAAATGAATGAAATTTTAGTTGGGTGTGAATGAACTTTGGTTGAGTCCACGGAAACTGCAAAACTTACACTCTTTTTTGCTGTTATACTGCACATAAGAAGTACACGTAGATCGTAGTTTGTGTCTGATTCTCTCAGAATATTTGTGAATGGATTAGATTTGTATTTATTCTTTTTCATTTATAAACCAGACATCTTAAACAATAAAAATACCCCACTGCTGATAACAAACCTCCCACCCCTTGTCTCACATGCCATTCCACCCTCTGTTCCACATGGGATTTCACCCTCTGTATAACATGCCATTCCACCCTCTCTGTTCCACATGTCATTCCACCCTGTTCCACATGCCATTCCACTCTGTTTGCCACATGCCATTCTACCCTGTTTTACATGCCATTCTACCCTGTGTTCCACATGCCATTCTACCCTCTGTTCCTCATGCCATTCCACCCTCTGTTCCTCATGCCATTCTACCCTCTGTTCCTCATGCCATTCTACCCTCTGTTCCTCATGCCATTCTACCCTCTGTTCCTCATGCCATTCTACCCTCTGTTCCTCATGCCATTCTACCCTATGTTCCTCATGCCATTCTACCCTCTGTTACACATGCCATTCCACCCTCTGTTCCTCATGCCATTCTACTCTCTGTTCCTCATGCCATTCTACCCTCTGTTCCTCATGCCATTCTACTCTCTGTTCCTCATGCCATTCTACCCTCTGTTCCTCATGCCATTCTACCCTCTGTTCCTCATGCCATTCTACTCTCTGTTCCTCATGCCATTCTACCCTCTGTTCCTCATGCCATTCTACCCTCTGTTCCTCATGCCATTCTACCCTGAGTTACACATGCCATTCCACCCTCTGTTCCTCATGCCATTCTACTCTCTGTTCCACATGCCATTCTACCCTCTGTTCCACATGCCATTCTACCCTCTGTTCCTCATGCCATTCTACCCTCTGTTCCTCATGCCATTCTACTCTCTGTTCCTCATGCCATTCTACCCTCTGTTCCTCATGCCATTCTACTCTCTGTTCCTCATGCCATTCTACCCTCTGTTCCTCATGCCATTCTACCCTCTGTTCCTCATGCCATTCTACCCTCTGTTACACATGCCATTCTACCCTCTGTTCCTCATGCCATTCTACCCTCTGTTCCTCATGCCATTCTACCCTCTGTTACACATGCCATTCTACCCTCTGTTCCTCATGCCATTCTACCCTCTGTTCCTCATGCCATTCTACCCTCTGTTCCTCATGCCATTCTACCCTCTGTTACACATGCCATTCTACCCTCTGTTCCTCATGCCATTCCACCCTCTGTTCCTCATGCCATTCTACCCTCTGTTCCTCATGCCATTCTACCCTCTGTTCCTCACGCCATTCTACCCTCAGTTCCTCATGCCATTCTACCCTGTGTTACACATGCCATTCCACCCTCTGTTCCTCATGCCATTCTACTCTCTGTTCCTCATGCCATTCTACCCTCTGTTCCACATGCCATTCTACCCTCTGTTCCTCATGCCATTCTACTCTCTGTTCCTCATGCCATTCTACTCTCTGTTCCTCATGCCATTCTACCCTCTGTTCCTCATGCCATTCTACCCTGTGTTACACATGCCATTTCACCCAATGTTCCACATGCCATTCCACCCAATGTTCTATATGCCATTCCACCCTGTGTTCCACATGCCATTTCACATGCCATTCCACCCTATGTTCTACATGCCATACCACCCTCTGTTCCACATGCCATTCCACCCTCTGTTCCACTTGGCATTCCACCCTCTGTACCACATGCCATTCCACCCTGAGTTCCACATGCCATTCATTCCACCCTCTGTCTCACATGCCATTCCACCCTGTTTCATATGCCATCCCATCCTACATCCCACCTTACAAGCAATCATACATGAAATCCAGATGACATCCCAGCACATGCCATGCCACCTTATCCCACATGCCATCAAATCTTTTGTTCCCAGTAGCAGAACAATGCATGTGGTCGGACAGAAAATAGATGTGAACAAACGGACCAACGAACAAGCGGTTAAGATGCTATAACTAATAATTAATTAATTGTAAGACCCTGAAAAAAAGGCTTGGAAGACCCTACAAAAAAACAAGGTTACAGAACCATTGAAATCTATAGTACACGATAACACAGTACACACGATAACACTGGAAGGTTGTCAAGTTTGTGAATTGTTTAGTTAATTGAGCTTTAATTGGTTGAACAATTAACCTCACTGAGTTAGATGATTGACAGCTTTTTCAACCAATCACCGCATGAATTTGCCTAGCAACAAAATCTGCATAACTAAGTGGGGAATAATTCCTATGCGGTACTGATACAGCACGTCTAGCTAGCAGCGCGCACTCATGCAGTCAATGCAGTATACAAATTTCTGCCCACACAGACTGTGTGACGACAAAATGGTGAACAAAAATTGCACACATGGGCCCACTACAGGCTTTGTAAATCCAATTCCCATAATGGTTAGCAAACGGAATTTTGTTTATTCCTTTTGCTAAAAAATCTAAAGGTCCGGAGACATGTCATAAATGGATCAAAATTAATGTAAATATCAATACGTTGGCCATACATGATTGCAGATTTGAGGTTTGTTTGCCCCACCTAGTTACCGCATTATTATGGTGGGTGTGGCTTATTTCCTTAATTGGAGAGGTTAATTGGTTGAACAATTGAATGTAGCTTCGGTGGAGTGCAATTGAGTGCTTTCTAACCTACCCATTTACAAAATATACAAATTTATTGATCACTGTTGGATAAGGAAGGATGAAACAATCAATGCATCAGTTGCTACTCTTGGAACCCATGAAAAAATGGAGGTCGCCAGTTTGTTAATTTACACATATTTGGACTAACTGATCAATGACACAGGACCGGAGAAGCAAATCCTCCCAGCATGTATGGACAACCGGGTCAAGTGGAAACTAATCAATGAAGTCAAGAGTTCGGTCAACCTGATGATGATGCTTTACAAATAGTGTACTGTAGCATATACTGATGATGCATGGACAGACCATAACATATGGTGCAGCCTGCAGTACAGCATGTGAGGCAAACCCATCCTTAGTAGTCTCACTCCTTTGATAAAATTTTATCTCATGACTTGTCCTTCTCCTTAAAAATTTGTTCCAGCAAGTCATAACCACAAACTTACTCTAGCAAATAGTGAGACCACTTTATCTTAATTAAAATAACCACACAATAAGGACTTCATTCATTGCTAATATGATATTCAGCGCTAACTTCCACAACAACTATGGTTTTCAGAATAAAGAAAATAAAGAGGAAAAATCTGACCCGACCTGGTTATTTATCAGGTCGGGTCTGACTGTTTGAAACTTTAAGGAGCAGAACAACTAATGTGCAGAAATTTGGGATTAGATTCTCTCGAGTATACATAAATCCTTCTTTTGGCCCAATAGTTTGAAGGAGTGAAACTGTTTACTGACTAAGAATTTTGTAAGATGAAATTCAAAGTTGTAAGGTTGCATTCCAATCATATAAGATTGAAACAATAATAGAAGCTTGAAATACAATCATGTAAGCTAAAAATACAAACATGTAAGGTTGAAATACAATGTAACATTGAACTGCAATCATGTAAGATTGGAAAGCAATCATGTAAGATTGAAGACCAATCAAGTAAGATTGAAATGCAATCATGTAAGATTGAAATACAATAATGTAAGATTGAAATACAATAATGTATGATCGAAATACAATGTAACATTGAAATACAATCATGTAAGATTGAAGTACAATCAAGTAAGATTGAAATGCCATAATGTATTGAAATACAATCCTGTAAGATTGAAATACAATGTAACATTGAAATGCAATCATGTAAAATTGAAATGCAATTATGTAAGATTGGAGTACAATCAAGTAAGATTGGAGTACAATCATGTAAGATTGAAATGCATTCCTGTAAGATTGAAATGCAATCCTGTAAGATTGAAATACAATCATGTAAGATGGAAATACAATCATGTACGATTGAAATACGATCCAGTAAGATTGAAATACGATCATGTAAGATTGACATACAATCAAGTAAGATTGAAATACAATCATGTGAGATTGAAATACAATCAGTGAGATTGAAATATGATCATGTAAAATTGAAATACAATCATTTAAGATTGAAATATGATCATGTAAGATTGAAATATGATCATGTAAGATTGAAACACGATCATGTAAGATTGAAACAATCATGAAAGATTGAAAAAAATCATGAAAGATTGAAATGCAATCATGTAAGATTGAAATGCAATCATGTAAGATTGAAACACAATTATAAATAATAAAATATTCATTTCATATTACCTTGCATTTGGTCTCAGGAGTGGAAACAAGGTGTGGCACACTTGTAAAGTATCAAAAAAGTTCACCTTCACTGTCTCTTTAGCTTGAACATCAAATGGTGCGGGATCTTTAAACTTTTAGATAAGAGGTAAACAAAACATTTAATCAATTTAACTAATTAAAATTTCAAAAATAACAGCCAGTATACCTTTATTCTGCCACCCGAACAGCTCCCTGGACCCCAGCTAAAGGAATATTCCTGTGAGTATAAAAACCATGTTGATGAAACTTGCTCCATCAGTGTGTGTGTTGAAAGGGAACCTCGCAGTGTACATGTACTGTGTGATGTCATGGTCGCAGTGTACATGTATTGTGTGATGTCATGGTTTGGTTTGTTGATGTTTAACGGCACTGCAAGAGTCAGTCAAATGTGCCAAGAAGGTGTTAATACACTATGGTGTACAATTTAGGATAGTGGGGAAAGGAAGGTTTGTAAGGGAGAAAAGGTGGAAAAATAGAAAAAGGAAAAAAAAAAAAAGGAGGTAAGTACTAAAGTAAGGTTAGTTGTAGAAAGGGGAGAAGGGGGAAGTGTGATGTCATAAATGCAAATTCAAGACAATTTTGTTTAAATCTGTAAAACAAAAAGTAGTGTTTCCTTTACTTAGGGTGCATGGTACAAGACAAGATGGGTGAGGCATGTTCTTGTTAAGTGCATGTTATACCCCATCTCAATAATTACAAACAAAATGCTTCCAATAATGAATTTACAATATACAAACAAAATTGTCTTAGATCTGCTGTTATATGCACTGCACACTGCAAATTCTACAGCTGTGATGTATGAAAGAAAACATTTTTTCTTTTAGAAAAGGGAGGGGGAATTAAAGGAAGCTCTGGGGAGGACACAGATCTACGACGATAAGTTTGACAGTTAGAGGCCTATGTCAGTTATTGGAGAGTAATGGGAGGGTAGGGGGGGGGGAGGGGGTGGCATTTAAATGAAACCATGAGGGGTTTGATGTCGGTGTGGGTTTTGAGGAAGAGAGATATCACAATTCTAAGATTTTACTGAAAAACATTAAAATGTCTTTTCAAGTGCAGGTATTGCTGAGATCCAGAACCCTTTATACCAGAATCCGCAATCTGGTAGATGATTGACAAAAAAGGATTAAGATAGAATCTAGTTCTGCCCATTCAATCATAAAAAAATATGGGGGTGGGGGAGGGGGAGGAAGAGAGGCAAAGCTTTACCATATATTTCCAACAACAATTCAGACAAACCATTCTCATGGCTGGGGGAAGGGGATTTGCAGCATCAGTGCTTATGATATCCTAATATGCCATAAAATGAGGTTAACTGAACAATGTCTCATACACTCAGGAGAGAATATCGTCTCGAGAAAATTGCTTGACACCCCGCAATTTTCTCAAAAGATGATTTTCTCTTCATGTAAACTATTGTGTACAAATACTATTACTTTTATTTATTTAT
>JAIGNY010003031.1:182500-227500 GCA_020152595.1 Chiridota heheva | reverse complement strand
TTACTAGTAATCTCAAGCCTTCTCAACAGTGTGCTTTACAAGCTGCAAGGGCAAATAGGATGCTTGGTTAGATTTGAAGAAATGTTTTGTTTCCTTGGTAGAAAGGTTGTCCTTAATTTGTATAAGCAGTTAGTCAGGCCTCATCTTGGGTATGCTATTGAGGCCTCACGTTGAGTATGCTTTGACTTTATGTAATTTCTTGCATGTTTCAGCTAATCGTCATGTGACATGTGGTAGTTTGAAGTTGACCAAAGAGTTTTCACGGATAGATATTCAGTGTTTTAGCTTCTCACAAAGACTTGTTATTGAGTTAGCTCCAATTCTGTTCACAATTTCAAAGTCAACATTGACAAGTTCTTTATTAACTCTGGGCATCTTTTATTATAATTCTTTTGTGTGGTGGTAGTGGTGGCAGTTTGGGCTTTTTAAGGGGTGATTCACCCTTCTTAGCCCATATACTTGTTATGTTATATGTTACACCCTGCCTGGTTCTCTGAACACTATTCAAGAAGAAAAGCTTGAAAACGCCGTGTTAATCCACTTTCCATATTATCGCATTCTGGTCCAGTTAAGTCCTTGTGCGCCAATTAGTCTGGCTGCAACTTAGATAACTTACTGAATAGCTAATTAGGTCCGCCGACCGTCCAGCGCTACGGGGAGTACTAGTAATAGATTTGACAGAATCTTCAACCGGGTATCTTTTTATGACGTCGATACTACGTCATTAGGTTAAGTAAGGTTTAGGTTTGGGTATGATGTCATACGAAGGACACCCGGTTTAAAATTATGTCGGCTGCCTACTGTACATCCAAAATTCGCAGAACTGGTACTAGTAGTTTAGTAAGCTCATTGGCCTTATTCTTGGCATAATTTAGGTGAAATGCTTTGACATACCACTGCTACTCTTGCCATATTGACACAGAATTTTCCCAGAGAATAAAAATGTTGTTTTTAATTTTTTCTATGAGTCAAGTTTGCAAACTTTGATTCGTCCTGATCCTCACGACTCGCACCTGAGATAGTCTGAAAGTAAGTCAAAAAAGCCAAAACGGAGGTAGCACCTAACAAATACAATTTCCTCTCGCCCATAATGCAGCATGCAACCTATGTCAAAATGATATATTAGGTGATGAATTCCATTACTTGGTTTGTCTGTATTCATTTCAGGAATGAAAGAACCAAATATCTTAACAGTTACTTCTACAATCGTCCGAACACAATTAAAATGTCTGAATTATTTAGCTCATCTGATAACAGTGTGCTCTCAAAGCTATGCAAATTTGTTAAAGTGATTATATAGGACTTTTTGTGATTTTTATCCGTCCATTGACTTCATTCCTCAGTTTTTTACTTCAATTCACTTGTTACCTTTCTAAGTAGTAACAAGCCAGATCGTTCCATTCATCAAAGTGTACATATTATTATGAATAAATTCTTTTTTAACCGTTCTACTTTTTACTTTTGTGTATAGTCTTTCTTTGAAGTATTCATGTAAATGTTGTACCACCATTTCAATCTGTTTGTTATTGTATCTCTCATACCCCCGGAGGGGTCGACAGAGTAAGAATAAACTAAACTAAACTAAACATAATGACATGCGGCATCATCAGCTTGACCTTTTAGTGTCCTGTATACTATATTCTGCATGTATATGTTGAGCTTCTATTAATGAGCAATGTCCGTGTATCACGACAAACTCAAAAACCTATGATGTCCGTCACTCTCTAATACGTTGTACGCTATGCATTTCTTTTTAAATTTTTTATCAAGTTGTGTTAAATTTAATTTATAAGAAGGCCTACGCTAGTATTTTTCCTGGGTTGAGGTCACATACCAAGTTATAACCAGAGGGAGAAATACCACGTGGTTCCGCTGCTAACTTTGGTTTTAAAGCATTTTAGAATATTTTTATCGTATATCTTTAAATGTTGTATTCTTACACATTCAGTTTATCATACTGGGACATGTACTTTGTGTATATTTCCCGTATATTTTGTTGCTTAAGTGTTAATAAGTTTGCCTAAAGCTATTGGCTCCACCTGACATGAATAATGATGAAGTCAACAACTCAACATTCTATGGGATCCTGTATCATCCTTGCTTTTACCAGGTTTAATTTAAATCTGACATGGGTTTGTGGAAATATGACCATAAAGAGAATTTCACAGTAAGTCTCGTTTTCGCGTTAATATTTCAGCACCAAAAACAATAGGGATCATCTGCAGACCACAACACACCCATATCCCGGTGGGTCTGCAACCAGTGAGTTCACAACTGGTTATCAAAGGCTGTGGCCATCTTGATATAATGCCAGCACTTGATGCTTTCGGGATGTAAACCTTGCTATGCTATATACCAAGTATGGCATAAATCCACCTTAAATGATCTTGAGATATCGTGTTTACAAGCTTGTTAACAGAATTGCATGTTTAGCTACACATACTTATTAATATTCATGACATCAGCACTAAAAACAATAGGGATCATCTGCAGACCACAACACATCCATATACCAAGTACATTACGCCCAATCCTCGCTACAAATTTTGTCTTTTCACCCGCAAGAACCTCCATTTTGGCGGGTATGACTTTTAGACTGCTGGAAGCAATTAAGAAACCCACCACAGACAGTTCAGTAATTTTACACATCAGTAATTACACTTCTAATCATCTATATGTACACAATGGAACTTATTGTAAAGAGCCAGGTATGGTGGATTTGGTTACTGCAGGGCCAAGTCATGTGTGTAATGTGGGGCAGAGGATTCATTTGAACTTTTAGAAGGATGTTTTCATGAGTGAGTTATAAACACACTAGTGAGTTCGATTCATTCAACTGAAAATTTATAGCCAGAATCATTCATCATGTATATGACATGGATAATGTTCTTGAGATACTGTGTTCCTGTTTACAAGCTTGTTAACATAATTTTACATTTGTCCCACCTGCTAATAAATATTCACGACATCAGCACCAAAATCAATAAGGCTAATCTAAAAACAACAGCACATCCATTTACCACGTATGATAAAATTCACCGCAGTTATAGAAATATCGTATTTACAAGCTTGTTAACAGAATTATACATTTAGCCCCGCCTATATTCATGACATCAGCACCAAAAACAATAGAGATCATCTACAGACCACAACACATCCAATACCACTCATGACATAAATTCACTGCACAGTCTTGGAATATGATCATGTTTACAAACTTGTTGAGAGAATTTTACATATAGCCCTGCCCACTATGACCTCAGCACCAAAAACAATAGGGATCATGTACAGGCCACAACACATCCATATACCAAGTATGATATACATCCACTACACGGTTGGTGAGATATCGTGTTTACAAGCTTCTGTTACATACATACACACATACATAGGCACCCACACATACATACATACACATGCCAGCAGGACTACATCGTTTCCTGATGCTATCGCATCGGAACCAAAAATGCAATCCAAAAAATAAGAAAGAAAAATACAGGTCATATTCGGGTGTCATATTCTTAGTGTCATATGGGGAGGGCTACTTTAAATTAAAATGGAACTTTTAAATATTTCCTTAACTATGTCTTCCCAATCAAAGATAAACTTCAGGAAATCTATTGACTCAGGGGCGGATTCAGAGAGGGGGGGGGGAGCGAGGGAGGGGAGGGGGAGCGAGGGGAGGGAGGGTGGGCATATCCCCCTGAGATCTTTCCAATGATACCTTTATTACCATGACAAAATTCTTAGTCACTGTTTATGTACATTTTCGGGACAATTCATTCAATGTTTGGGAAATCTCTTTAAATCTTTAGGAAATTTTCTTCAATCTCGTGCAATTTTTGGAAAAATCCTTCATAATTTTGGGTCAATTTCTCTTCAATTTTTGGAAAATTTCCTTCCATGTTTGAGAGATGTCTTTCAATTTTGGGCAATGTCCTTGTGCAATTTTTTTCTTCATTTTAGGGCAATTTTTCTTTAATATTTCTTCGATTTCCTTCATTCTTGTGCATTTTTCAGCGAATTTCCTTCATTTTAAGGTTTTTTTAATGTTATTTTCAGTAAATCTCCTGTTGAGGAATTTCCTTCATTTTGGGGTAATTTTTAACTTTTGGGGAAATCTCCAATTTTGAGAAATTTTCTCCTTCATTTTCGTGCATTTATCTTAAATTTCTGAAAAATTTCTTTCATTTTCGGGCAATTTTTTCCCTCAATTTTCATCAATTATTAAGGATTTTTTTTTAATTTGAGAAATTTTCGGAGAATGCTGCTAAATTGCTAATAATTTTACCAAATTTTCCTTCAATAATAATTTCCCCAATGAAAAGAAAACATGCAATAGGCTAATAGGAAAGTCGACTTCTCACTACTCCCTGCTTATACTGTTATAAGACTGCACCCTTTTCCCAATATGTTCCAATAATCATGAGAAAATCATAAAACATGTTATCACATCATCCTTCAGTGGTTTGGTTTGGAATGGCCCACTGACATTTTATCCTCGCTCCGCCCCTGATTTGACTCAAAGGTGTTTATTGTAATCGATATCCAAAAACATTTGATCTGGACTCAGATAAACACATACATGTACATCTACGAAATAAGCCAACCCCATTGAAAAGATTACCTACCGAAAGTGTGTGTTGGTGGTAATCAAATTTGCCTATACCAACACAAACTCACACCTTATAAGATATAGATAATAACCAAACAAAAGAAGTAAATTTGGAAGTGGTGGAAATTGCCTTTTTCATAACAAGTTTGCAGTTCTACACAATTGACAAAGAACATTAAACTTGAATATTTCCTAAATGGAATAAGTTTTTTAAATGCTTTCATTACCATTTTGTTTCTTTTGAAGTCCTCTTTCATATAAGATGGACTTGCTTAACCCCTGAACTAATCCTTTAATATCTCCTTAACGGAATAAGATTTATGAATGCTTTTATCACCATTTTGTATCTTTTGAAGTCCTCTTTCATATAAGATGGACTTGCTTAACCCCTGAACTAATCCTTTAATATCTCCTTAACGGAATAAGATTTATGAATGCTTTCATCACCATTTTGTATCTTTTGAAGTCCTCTTTCATATAAGATGGACTTGCTTAACCCCTGAACTAATCCTTTTTATATCTCCTTAACGGAATAAGATTTTTGAATGCTTTCTTCACTATTTTCTTTCTTTTGAAGTCCTCATATAAGATAAACTTTGACCCCTAAACTCATTCTTTCAATGTAGAACCGCCAATTTGTAAACAATTTCACAGGGAATATTTGAGTGACTCAGACCCGCAGGCAACTTTATATTGTATCTGCACCTATTCATATAGATCTATGTGTATACAAACCGCTTCCATATAATTCTACGCAAGGCTTTTCAGCTACGTAATTGGATAATGGTACAGGTAAAGAAAATACTTCATGGAAGGTTTTTCCTGCAAAAATCTTTCTAAATGATGTCTTTGAAGTATATGACAAATACAAATTGCTTATATTTGGTACCGGTATTAAAAGATAAAAGGTAGAAGATTGAAACTTCCTTTTTTCCCTTTATGTAAAATTGGAGAGGTCGAATGAAGGGTGATGTCTATATCTCTGAAAACTGGTCCCAGAGGAAAATTCCAATTGAGACCAGTTGGGATTCCAAGCTGGGATAAACTGGTCCCAACTTGAATTAAATATTTCCAACCGGTCCCAACTTGGATTGACCATGAGAAATGGTCGGTCAATCATTCACATTTAATGACCATATCACCTCCAGCATATAATACTCAACTATTTTTATCACCAGTTTGCAAACAAATTTTACCCACTAAGACACTTAACACAGATGAGTGATTTTAATCACAAAAGTGCCCTGATTACTTAGCACTGGCTTCTGTAATTTTATACACACAAATAACCTTGGGCTACTTGACTGTGGTGTGCATGGGAAATGCAGATAGACAATTATTATTTGGAGTGGAAACACAACACACTGAATAGGAAGTCGGGTTGGTAATTTCCATACCTGAGTTTTCAGAAATAACTCTGGTGTCGGGTGCGGGTATGCTTAAAGAGAAACTGTTTGGCATAAGCTGAGATGAACTGGTTCCAACTAAGATTGTACATATTCCCAACTTGGACCAGTTCATCCAAGTTAAGATTTTCTGAAATTCCAGGAGAACAAATCTTAAGTTGAGAAAATGCCAACTGGAATTTTCTCCTAAGGTCAGTTTTACAAAACGTACAGCTTTATAATAAAGCAAATGTGATTTTTGCTGGTTTTCACACCTGCACTTTCTCTATGAAACTCCAACAAAGAAATGTGCTAATTGCACAAGTTTGTAAAAGGCATACACTGCACACAATGTAAATGACACAAACACAAAGAGCTGCAATGATATATCATGTATTATTAACATGTTCTGCTTGACAGATGAATAGCAAGTATTGACAAGAGGAATCAAGCAAAATAGGTAACCCTTCTTAACATAAAGGATCAAACTTAAAGAAAAATCTGAAACAGTTGTTCTTTAATGAGAATACCTAATCAACTTTTGTAATTATATAAACTGTGACCGTGGGTGAGTTTACAGGGTCGGCAAGGGAAGCATTTGCCTCACAAGTTTCTTCCCGAGTTTTTGTTTCTTACTGTGATTCCCCTTCTTTTTGATAAGCAAATATGATTTTGTGACTTTGACCACCCCCTCCACCCTACAAACACACACACACACACTTTTTGGGAGGCAGATCACACTAATGACCGTGCCCACTTTACCATTATTTGATATTCGGGGTGAGGGTATCACAACCCCATCCATGATTATTTCAATCCTTTTGTTCCCTAGAGTAAACATTTTCTAGCCACATAAACATCTCCTTAACAAAACCCTGAGAGACCTCATGGCTGTGGTAAAGATTCAGCTTTCTAATTTAGCGTCCCATGTCCAATTCCCGGTGGGTCTCCAAGCAGTGCTCCACAACAGGTTAATAAAACACCCATAGGCATTTTGATGTAAATACTGCAATGAAGGTCTGTTATAAATGTAAACCAACCAACCAAAGTTCATTACAGATAAGTGTGAAGTTATGAAACAGCATAATTGATGAAAAATTCATGTGTTTTAGACATGAATTTACCTAAAATTATAATTCAAAATGTTCTGGACATCAAATGTCACAAATTGGTAAATATAAATTCTTAAAATATAAATTCTAAAAGATCAATTCTGATACTAATATGCAAATACCTGATTCAATCATGGTTTTTGTTAATCACAGGATGAAATTTCTGCACATGATCATTGGAAAAGAAAGAATTAAGTGTTTTAATCTTTACTTGGCCACTTTTGGGTGCCCCATCTTTGAACCCGCCTCCCAAGCGTGTTTCAAATGAGTGCTGGCAGAGTAAGGGTTAATCAACCCATGACAGGTGTGCCAACTCAGAAATATATGCAGCATGGTCCCAGCTGGATTACTGAAGCGGAACAAGCTCAACTATGCTGCTCGGAAGACAGAGGACCATTCAATAATCAGCCTGTGCTTAACCCTTACTCTACCAAAAGGCAATATTATCACCGTTTTGGGTGCCCTATCTTTGACCCGCCTCCCAAACTCGTGTTCAAAAAGTGCTGGTAGAGTAAGGATTAAACCACAGAGGCTATGAAATCCTTACAAAACTTCTCTAGTAGTCCAAGTGCAATTAGAAATACATATCATAAGGCTGGTTAACTTGAAAAAGAGCCATCAAGTTTTGGTTCACCAGAATTCTTTAATCTGTCGGTCGCTTAAGAATTTCCCCTGATACTGAGAACTTTCTGGTGGGAGAAGGGCTGCAAACACCAGTGTGTCAGCACCCTCATCTGGCGTCTTTGTCCCTTTGAAACTTGACATATCTGTGCTCACATATCCTGGACATGTCTGTTACAAAAACATGAAAAAGAAACATAAATAAAATCATTTTTTGAATATTTCATTAATTTATTTTCTAACAGTTTTGTGGCTAACTACAATAAAGCTTATCATCAGAAATATAAAAAAATCTACATCAACAAACAAAATAATCTGTTAAGTAGTGAAAACAGTGATAAATTTTTAAAGAGAAAAATGTTGATTTATGTTAAGGTTTGCCGAAAAATTAATGTACCGTATTCGACGTAATAAGCGTCCCTGCTCTAAAAGCGCCGACGTAACATTTCTTGACTGATAATATAGCCCAACTTCAATAAATAATGAATGCTGTTTTGTATGTATTAATGTTAACATTTATGGTTATCAATTATGAATAGGGCTATCTTTCCCCTTGTTTCGCCCAATTCGCTCTGTACGAGACTCCCGAGAATGGGTGCTTAATAGAAACAAACTTTGCACCTAACTTGGTATAACTTGGTATAACTGATACATTCATCACATATCTAAAGTCAAATCTACTTTCTTACATTGGAAGAAAAATTCAGATAGTATTGAGCATGAAATAGCTGAAGTAAATTCAGTCATTGACATACATTGTCCCTATTAAGTGCCCTTTTAAGTTGTTAACCCGCTTAATGCAAATACAATGCTCTGATCCAGTGATGTAAAAGCAGGAGTGGGGAAGGGGGTGGAGAGGGTGAATCCCTCGCTATTTTCAAGGGGTGCTTAGCCCCAATAGCTATATATAATAACCGCACATTTCGGAGTAGATAACGTAATGTTGCATGTTGATAACTTTAAACATTGGGGAGAAAAGCCCCCTACAGCTCACAATTTAGCTCTACACCACTGCTCTGAACTAAAACTGCATCATTATTTGAACACAAACATAATAAACCTGGTTATAGAGAACTGGAAATCAAACTCTGAAACAAATCTACTGATGACTTTACAAAGGAACATACCGACATGATCAAGATGCCTGGTCTCTCTTTGTCCTTTGCTATTTCAGCTCCCTGGATACGAGTCACTGCTGACACTCCAACTTTGCTCATGCCATAAGCTGAGCTAGGAAATCCCAATGCATTATGGTTATCCTTCTCTGTTGCCCTTTAAAAAGAAAACAGAAATCATTACATATATTATACCATGGAGCAATATTGGAAATAGGAGTGGGTCGATCATATTCCGCACTATATTAATAATAAAATCAACCATTTCATTCAAGCAGTGCTGTGTCCCCAGTGGATAAGTCCATAGCCTTTGGGCAATTTGCTTTTGTGCCGAACACAATAAGTTTGAATCTCTTAAATAAATGAATAATCTTCACTGTTTTTTTTTCTTTTCTCGTTTCAATTTTTTGAATCTAGACTAATGTGTGCCTTTTACCGTGGCAGTTTACAGTTTGAATATCTATTATACCAACAACAAATTTGTGTCTGTTCAACTTGGCCAGCTGTGCCATGTGTATACACATGCATTTTACCGTTAATACACACAATGTATAATATAGGCATCTTGTGAGAAAGTACCGCTTCTGTACTTTCTGACGTCATTGTGATTTGTTTTGAGATTGACTCTTTTATTTGGGTCAGATCTGTGATTTATATTAAATCCAAATCATAGATATACCACTTTAAATTTTGGACTTGGTGTACAGGATTTCATGCCCTCCCCCTCCTTCCCCACCAGTGACGGATTACAACAGGGGCAAAAGGGAAATTTTCCCTGTTCCCTGTCCACCGATATTGACCAGCCAGCCCTCCAGCAAATAAGAATGTTTGGCAAACAAAAATCTTGTGAATTATAACTTTAGTTGATATTACATCACATATGAACTATATACAAATCTTGGTCAGGGAGTGGAACAATTGCACTAAATAGCATCATAATGAAATAACCATCCTTATGAAGAATGGTCATTCTTCATAGAATGAAGAAATCATTCATGGGTTTTGCACAAAGTCCTCCGAAGCATATAATGTATATTTTTTATTTAGGCTCTGCCAAGGACTAATCTGATTCGTATCACTGAACAGCAGTTATGTAGCAAGCTACATAAGATGAATGACCTATTGTGTACAGTGTAACAGTAGCTGGTTGCTAACAAGTGAACTGTAAAAAGACAATAAAGATGTTATCAGATAAGAAGGTACAAATTACTATACCCCTGTGTTGTTGTATGGTGTAACAATAGCTGGATGCTAGTCAATGAAGTGTGAAGAGTCTCTCGGGTTTAATGGTGTGGATTATCCCTGATTTTGAGAAAATCGAGGGTGTCGGGTTGGAGGGTCTAAGGGCCAAAAATTCTTAATTATGTTGGTGCTAATCAGGAAATTTCCTGCAATATTGGTTAAAATCTCTGTCAGTTTTCAGGAGATTTGTCCAATTTTTTCGGGATGTTTTCTTAAATTTTCAAATGTTGCAAAATTTACCATAAATTTCAAATGATTTTACAAAATTTTCCTTTAACTTTGATTTTAATAATTTTAAATTTCATGTAAATGTTCCCCCATTTTTACCTCCCAACCAGAAAGAAATCATGCAACTGTCAGCCTGTGTCCCCCTCCCCCCCCTGCTTCTTCCTATACCTATACCCCTCGCTGTCATGGACGCAAAATATTCTTCACTCCAGAAGGCTTTGCATCACTCCAAATTAATGTTGAGAGCTGGCCCAAGTTACTTTTTGCCTCTAGCTCAATTAATCAAGCCCTACCCACCACTAAAAGCTACACTATGATGAAATAGATACATGCAGCACCTAATAATCACTTACTGAACAAATTCTTCCAGCAGCTTTGTTACTTCACTTTCCGTGGAGCTATTCTTGACCCTTTGCTTGACCTCCGGGCTCATTTTCTTGTAAGTAAACTCACTTGCCATACTTGAGACATTTACCACCCTGTAATGAAATTGAAAACAAATAGTAGCAACTGTGAGCAAATTAAAGGATTAGTTCAGGGGTCAAACACAGGACCATGATTCTCATCCAAAAAGTGGGGGTGGGGGAGGGAGGAGATGGGAGGATACAAGAGAAAAATGTTCTCTTAAGTGTACTGTTTTTTAAGTTTCTACTGAAAAGTGAAGGAAACTTGTTACCCTCTCACTCCTTCCCCCACCAAGGAATTATGGTCCCCCCAACCAAGGAATTATGGTCCCCCAACCAAGAAATTATGGTCCCCTAACCAAGGAATTATGCCCCCCCCCCTGCCCCAACCGAGGATTTATGGCCCTGGTCAGACATATCTATTTCAAATGAGAGAGAGCAAAACAAAAGACAAAAGTATTCATTTCATGTTCAGTTCTGGTGAGCCACCATGTCAATACAGCCCTATGGGCCATTATACAACGGATGTGTAATATCACCGAAACAACAAACTTTTACTTCTGATGGCTATCAACTTATTTCCTTACCTTGTAAACACGAAAAAATTAGTCCTCTGTATTAAGGAGATGATCCTGAATCAAATGATGACATCAGTGAGTAAAACGTATTGCTAGAAATGTGTCAAAAATTTATTTTCTCGAAGTTTTGGCCCTGTGGTCTTTTACAGTGAAATTCCTACATAGAACTGAATTTTCAATGCTAAGCATTGTCGAGTTATGCATACACATGTTAGAGAAAGAGCAACATGGGCGGGAAAATTTTACGAGCGTATATAAAGCGCAGAAATTGGATTGCATTTTGAGCGTTGCAATTCCAACGCATGTAACGCCATACTCGTACGTACAAGCCAAGAGGGTAAGATATCATAATTATTGCCCACGCTAATTTAGAGGCATAATACATTTCATTTGGGCACGCACATGTACATGTGTCGGCATTACATGTATTGTTCAGAGTGCTTCACAATTTTGAAGAAAAAATAAGTAAAAATTGTTGTCTTTTTTTAAGTTCTTTCTTTCAAATTTTGACCATTTATCATTCTTATTTCTTAACTTTTACAACTGCAAACAAACTAAAGTAAGTGTGTTTAATTTTTCAGTGAGAAGGAGGTTGATTTTTATATCGAAAATAAAGGCTCCCAGAAAAATCTGAGAACCTTTTTTCTTAGACGTGTTAAATTCCATTGACTTTTGTTTAGTGTGTCACAACTTTCTCAATGAACATGGGCACATACACTAATCGGTAGATTAGGATATCTATTAGATTACGAGATCTGCTCTATTTGGGTACATGGACATGTACTAGGTTAGTTCAGGATATAAAGTTTTAAAGATGTTACAAGTTTGTATAAAATGACTGGTGTGAAAGGATGATACCACTGTGCCCTAACTTTTGATGGTTTATGTAGCATTAAGGCATTAAGTCCGATTTCACAAAATAAAGGATTTTCACTTGGTTGGATATCCCAGAACTTTGTGACTTTAGGTCATCAGACCGTATAGTAACCACGCGTCGCTGGAGTGAAAACCAAGCGATTGATTAGCTGTGTTTGTTTATATGCCATGATAGGCCCAAATTTCAACAAATTTGTACAAGTTTTTTTCAAAATATTGACTAATCAATGTTCCAACTCTCCAATCCTTTAAGACAATGTATGATGATAGATTCGGATAATGTGGCGTCGCTTTGTTGAATTTTTGGTACAAATATATCACTGTTTTGGTCAATTTGAAATTTCTGCAACTGACCCAAATTTCAACCATGTGTGTTCAACATGCCTACATTGAAATACCCAGCAGGTGTACTTGTAACAATACAATGTGCGTAAAAATCAATATAAACTTCAAATAATTGTTATACTTAACTGCGCAATCAATTAATGTAACATCTAATTATCAAAAATAAAGTTTAATAAACAATTGGTAATCTGTTTTCACTCCAGCAAATGACATCATCTTCCTGATGTGACGTGGCACCAACCAAGTGAATAAATCTGAACCAAGTTAAAAAAACAACAACATTCCTATCCCAAGTAATTCATGTTTGAAATCAGCACATGGAGGCTGCCATTTTGTTCAATTCTGTATAAAAATATTGTGCATAATGACCTAATTTTCCCAACATGGACATAAGGATTATAATATATTTCTTTGTAAATAAATATGATTAAAGTTTTTATTCCAAAATAATGTGACACAAAGTTTTAACAGCATGTTTTGATAATTTCATGTGAACACAAAAATGTCCTTGACACTAACAAAAAAAAAACAATTTTTCATCAGCTAGAAAACTTATACAAAATACAAAGCATTCTAACCAGGTCTTCATTTAGTGTGGTCTTGTCCAGTAATAGTAATCTTATAAATTTAAATAGTGGTCTTGTGAACCAAAAATAGTGCTGTGAAATTTAGTGTTGTTAACGGATTTAGTGTTGTTAACAGATGTAGTGTTGTTAATGAACCTCTAGCAGTCTAGTTTGACGCCTTTCAGCGCCCTCTCCGTACATTAGTGGTGTTGTGAAAATCCAACATCCTGCTGGACTGATGACATCATATTCTGTGCATATTTTGACCTCATAATCTGTGCATATTTTGAAATCAAAATGGTTGTTCCCATGGTAGTATTTAGTAGCAGCATTTAAGTTTTTAATAAATACAATAAATGTGTTAGATTGCTTTGAGAGGTATGGAACTGTCAGAAGATTTGTTGTTCTTAATTCTATCATATGAAATGAGGATCATGTCAGACCGTATGTCTCCTTTAACCTTGTTTTACATGATTGTACAACTAACTGATTGACACTATTAAAAAAAGAAAATCAGCCTGAGGTCATATACCATAGCTCGTTATAGTAATATCCTGGCCTATCCAATGGTTGCAAGTAACAAAATCTCCAATAATATATCAACAAACTGTATAAGACAAATTATTTATCATTTCATAAACTACCTATCCATCTTTCTGTCCTAAAATTGTTCTCTTGTCTGTTTATTACATTGTTTTAAAGATATATGGTCAGCTACAAATGTTATCTACTAGACTTTACAAAGCATTAAAGGATTAGTTCAGTGGTCAAGCAAGTTTATCTTATATGAAAGAGGACTTTAAAAAAAACAAAATGGTGAAAAAAATGTTCAAAATTCTTATTCCGTTAAGGAGATATTCAAGTTTAAAGCTCTGTCTTATCTGTGCAGAAATGACTGGTGTAGTAAGTCTACTATGGTAAGTTAGCATCTTCATCCTCACATTCTTAACAATTGTTAATTTATTTTAAAGAAAGTTTATTAAATTTTATCACTTTTTAAATCATTTTCCCTCAAACTTTTTTCAGGTGGTATATTATAAATACCCTTCCTAGATTGTTTTACTACTCTTTTGACATAGTGGTTATCAAGCCACAAAATCGAAGGACAAAATATACTAGAAAACAAAGACTTTCAGGAATCTGAGGGTATGACATAACTAGTCTGATTTCAGTCGTTTCTACACAAACGATGCAAAACTTTAAACTTAAATATCTCCTTAATGGAATAAAATTTCTGAATGCTTTCTTCACCATTTTGTTTCCTTTGAAGTCTTCTTTCATATAAGATGGACATGCTTGACCCCTGAACTAATCCTTTAATTTCAAGGAAGATTAACTTTGGAAAATACTATTTAGTTGTCAATTAAAGGTTGTCAATGATTTGAGTTACATAAATAATCCAATTTAGAAGGGTCTGTCTATTTGCAATCGCCTCGATCTGGTTTAGCGAGTCACATGATTATTGTTGAATACGAAAGTAACTCCGAGTCTGAATATGCATGTTCGATAAGGATCTGTCTCTCTGCAAGACACTTCTACTAAATTTGCATATGACATCATCTGTTGCATTTGTCTAATTGGCCTAAATTCTGGACCCTAACCTTATCCTAACTTAACTCATTGAGATCCAGCATCAGTCTTACTTATACATGACGTCATATGCAAATTCAGTATAAATGTCTTGCTAATAGACAGCCCCGTTTGATAAAGCTTAGTTCTCGGTGATCTCTTACACCCGCTGTAATGTTAGGAATATGGCCTGAAATATTATAAAATTTTATATGAAACTGAGAAATTAACGTTGACGTTAGGAACAATGTTGATATGTATGAAAATTCTTCACATTGTTTTCAAGAGGATGAGATTCATCATTTGAATTAAAAGCAGTTTTAATCATTAATTATCCAGCCTACATACAATCTCAGCCTACGATAAGATCAAACTTTTAAACTTTGAGGTGGTTACAACTTCAGCAGCATTTAATATAATCACAACCTCTGCAGCCTTTTGTCTGCTGTTAACAAAACCAAAATATTCATTTACAGCAGCTTACACCCAATGGGGTGATCGGGAAAACGAATTGTAACTATTTATTCGGCCATCTCTGCCTCATAGTACTGTAGATGGGCACATAAAGCATAAGTACGGTACACGCAGTGAGCTAAATTACGTTACTGATCACTGAGGAATTATTTTATGACCTTAACCCTCATGCATATTCAAAACGCACTTTCATATTCAACAACAAGTACATGACTAGCTCGACCAGTTTAGGCTATTGCAAAATAAACAGACCCAATTCAGAATGCAGGAATGAGAAAACAAATCAAAATCTTGATGTAACATAACGTAACAAGATTACGGGCTAAGAAGGGCTAGTCACCCCATAAAAAACCCAAACTAACACCATCACCACCACAAAAAAAAAAAAATAATCAAAGATGCCCAGAGTTAGTAAAGAACTTATCAATGTTAACTTTGAAATTGTGAACATAATTGGAGCTAACTACCCACTCAGGTACACCATTCAACTCATTAACAACTCTTTGTGAAAAGCTAACATGTCAAATATCTATTCGTGAGAACTCTTTGGTCAACTTCAAAATGTTACCACGTGTCACATGAGGATTAGCTGAAACATGTAAGAAATAGCAGAAAGTCAAAGCATCCCTACCAGATAGGAATTTGAAAATCTGAATGAAATAATTCTCAACTCAACTCAAGCGTGGTCAAACCAAGGATGTATTATTTTATTCTTAAATTTTTAGTCACTTGAGCCTGATACTATCAGATGTTGATTAAGGTATAGTAAAAATCTAATAACTCTTTGTCAAAATAAGCTGCACTCCTTCAAAGAAATTTGGCAGTACAAACAAATTAGTTTACTTACAAAAATAGAGAAGTCTGTTTGTTCATACACCATCAATTTGCATAAAGATTTGCATGTTAAGACCTGAATTCAAAATAATGTAAAATCGTCAATTCAAGCCAATTTTAATGATATGGTATTTTTATGTCCATTATTGTTTGACAAACTTTCAAGAAATTGGATAATAACACACCTCCTGTTTTAAATACTGTATAATTTTTTTTCTTCTTTCAATTTAGTCAAATTTAATTTAGTCAGCCATAACAAAATGTCTTCTTAAATTTAATGCTTTTTCCCTCCCATTTCAAATCAACTACATTTGTCAGATAGCTCTAGACCCTTGCAAGATTGATATCCAAGATTAAAAACCAATCAGGTAAGATTGACTGCAAGATTCAAATCCAAGGTTTTAATATCAAAATCCAATGTTGTATGATTGAAAACCATCATGTAAGATTGAAATACAATCATGTAAGAATGAAATTCAATCTTGCATTCCAATCCAATCATGTAAGATTAAAATACAATCATGTAAGACTGAAACCCAATCAGGAAAACAATTATATATACTACTTTACCTTGCATTTGATCTCAGGAGGGGAAACAAGGCATGGCACACCTGTAAAGTATCCAGATAGTTTATCCTCACAGAATCTTTGGCTTGAATGTTGAAAGGTGCAGGATCTTTCACCTGAAATTACAACACACAATAAAAGTTCAATTTTTAGGATGTAAAATTCAAAGCAGGAGCCATTGTAGGTGAATTATAGATTCCTGGTGGGTGGTTGATATCCATATTCCCTAAAAATTCCCCCCATACCAAGGGTGTAGGAAGCTTTTGAAAAGTGGGAAGCACGACTTCTTAGGGGAAACTTCCCAATCTATAGATAAAATGTGAGCCAAAAACAACAAATAGGGGCACTTTATTTTTAGAAAGGGGTACTTTTCTAAAAAGGACATATTCCTTCCATACATGGGACTGACAAATATCATCAGCTTCCTATTAGGACAGTACTTTTCATTTTAAAAAGGGCAATCTTGTCATTTTTTAGAAAAGCCTACCGACACACCGCTTCCTACACCTATGCCCCATACACATTGGGTCCTACACCCATGCCCCATACACATTGGGTCCTACACCTATGCCCCATACACATTGGGTCCTACACCTATGCCCCATTAACATTGGGTCCTACACCTATGCCCCATACACATTGGGTCCTATACCTATGCCCCATACACATTGGGTCCTATACCTATGCCCCATACACATTGGGTCCTACACCTATGCCCCATACACATTGGGTCCTACACCTATGCCCCATACACATTGGTCCTACAACTATGCCCCATACATAATGGGTCCTACACCTATGCCCCATACACATTGGGTCCTACACCTATGTCCCATACACATTAGGTCCTACATCTATGCCCCATACACATTGGTCCTACAACTATGTCTCCTACACAATGGGTCCTACAACTATGTCCCATACACATTGGGTCCTACACCTATACACATTGGGTCCTACACCTATGCCCCATACACATCAGATCCTATACCTATGCCCCATACACATTGAGTCCTACACCTATGCCCCATACACATTGGGTCCTACACCTATGCCCCATACACATTGGGTCCTATACCTATGCCCCATACACATTGGGTCCTACACCTATGCCCCATACACATTGGGACCTATGCCCCATACACATTGGGTCATACACCTATGCCCCACACACATTGGGTCCTACACCTATGCCCCATTCTCATTGGGTCCTACACCTATGCCCCATACACATTAAGTCCTATACCTATGCCCCATACACATTGGGTCCTACACCTATGCCCCATACACATTGGTCCTACAACTATGCTCCATACACAATGGGTCCTACAACTATGCCCCATACACATTGGGTCCTACACCTATGCCCCATACACATTGTCCTACACTATGCCCCATACACATTGTCCTACACTATGCCCCCATACACATTGGGTCCTACACCTATACCCCATACACACCGCTTCCTACACTTATGCCCCATACACATTGGGTCCTACACCCATGCCCCATACACATTGGGTCCTACACCTATGCCCCATACACATTGGGTCCTACACCTATGTCCCATTAACATTGGGTCCTACACCTATGCCCCATACACATTGGGTCCTACACCTATGCCCCATACACATTGGGTCCTACACCTATGCCCCATACACATTAGGTCCTACACCTATGCCCCATACACATTGGGTCCTACACCTATGCCCCATACACATTGGGTCATACACCTATGCCCCATACACATTGGGTCCTACACCTATGCCCCATACACATCAGATCCTACACCTATGCCCCATACACATTAGGTCCTACACCTATGCCCCATACACATTGGGTCCTACACCTTTGCCCCATACACATTGGTCCTACAACTATTCCCCATACACAATGGGTCCTACACCTATGCCCCATACACATTGGGTCCTACACCTATGCCCCATACACATTGGGTCCTACACTATGCCCCATACACATTGGGTCCTACACCTATGCCCCATATTATTGGGTCCTACACCTATGCCCCATACACATTGGGACCTATGCCCCATACACATTGGGTCCTACAACTATGCCCCATACACATTGGGTCCTTCACCTATGCCCTATACACATTGAGTCCTACACCTATGCCCCATACACATTGGGTCCTGTAGCAGAACAGTTTCTAAGAATTTGAACCACCTGTGGAAAATACATACCTTAAAAGCGATGGCAGCATTGTTAATCAGAATATCTAGCCCTCCATGCTTTGACTTCATATCGTCTCTCAAGGCTTCTATAGATTTTTTGTCTGAAATGTCTAGCTGATGGAAATGTGGACTCAAACCTTCCTTTTTCAAATCTTCCACTGCTTTCTGGCCACGGTCCAGGTCTCTTGCTGTAAGATACACCACGTCATCGGATTTGAGTTGCTTGCAGAGTGCTCTAACACATGCCAAACCTATGCCTTTGTTGGAACCAGTCACCTTGAAAAGATAGCATAAGACAGACTGATGAGGGGGAAAAGATAATGATCAAAGATGACTGTAGAAGTATTTGCCATAAGTTCCCCCACCCCGGTGGAAAATTTGATAATTGTAGATAATTGTAAATGTTTATTATCTTAAAAGGGCTTCCAAAGATTGTTAAGAAAGATGAAGAAAATACTGACCGACACAAGTACATGACAATCTTAACATGAATAGGATAAAACAGAACTTCAAACCCCGAGGGGTGCTGTTCCATACTTCAGGGGTAGGTATGTGCCGCCCAGGAATTCAAAATTATACCTGCAGTTTGAGTTTTTTGGTAACTGCAGTAGGAGAGGGCAACAATTTTGTACACCTGTAGTACGAAAGAAAATGTGGGACTTTTTTATACCTCCAGTAAAAACGATTTTTTTTTTTTGACACCTGTAGTATGAAAATGTGCCATTTTCAGACCTGCAGTATGACAGAATTGGGTTTTTGATACTGCTCTACAAAAATTCTGCAAAAGGGCACCTGCTCGGGCGGCATATATACATATACCTCACATATGGAACTAAGCCTCCCGGGCTACGAACTTTATAGACATTTAATTATAAAATAGGTAAAACTAATTGCAGCTTAAGCAGTCTGGGATATCAAGCTCTCTCCTAAAAATGAATGCAGGCATTTCATTAATTTAAGACACCACCAACCATCAGAAAAGTTACAAGCCCCTCCCTTCACAGTAATTATAGTACCACTTCATACTATACAGATCACTTTCATACAGCATAATGTCAAAAATGTTATCTTGTAATTATGAATGACTCCCGATTTCATTTTGATCAAACAGCAATTTAGATAAAAAAAAAAATCATGAACAGAAGAACAGCAGTCCATGAACAATAAAACCATTCTATCAATTAACAGATTCACTAATTTGCAAGAGCACAGAATTTGATGAACCGAACTTAAGGACAGGGCAGGGAACAAACACTGGGGTAGCAAGAGGGGAGTCAGGAATATGACCAAAAGCATATGTAAAACTATAATAAATTGATTCACAGGGAGTGGGGAAACATTATTGCCAAACTGAAAAATTCCAGCTGTTCAGTGTATAGTCTCTCACGTAAACAGTCGGGCCTAATATTGATGACATATTTTTCTTCAAATCTATAAAGGCCAACAATCACAGCACTAAACTTGTAACAAAAAATGCAGGCTTCTTAGCTAGAATTTTGCTGAAAAAGGGGGATAAACACTTTCAAGAGCGGCAAAGTGGACCCAAGGAATTTGTAACTTACGTGTGCTTTCCCTAGCATGCAAACGCGTAGGCCAGAGGGGGGCCTGGGGGGCCTAGGGCCCCCCCTCCCTTGGCAAAAAAAAAGAAAGAAAAAAAAAGGTTTTCGCTCACTACGGAAATACCTTTAAAAGAAGGAATCTTCTTCCCAAGTAACAAACTCGAGATCTAATCTAAACACCAGTAATAAACTATATAGAGACTGGACATAAAAAACTAACAACATCGAAACCCATAACGCATACGTTTTTTCACGAACATGTATGACGTGATACAGACTGACAGTAGGCTTTTGGTGTGGTCGTCGCGTATATCCTACTAACGCATGCTGTGCTCTGCGAGTGGACCACTACTACGCTCTGCAGCAAAAAATAATTTCAAATTACACAATCGGAATCAACAGGAAGGTAAGATTTTTAATCATTATATGAACTTATGTCTTATTCATGAGAGAAATGCGCTTTTAAGAGATGCAATAACGTGCAAAACTGGTGAACTTTCTACACGCTCGAAGAACTTCAATGAAAGTGTCCAATCACATTCACTGTGCCTACCAATCACATTAACGGATGTGTATTGTACCGTAACTTCCAGCCGAGTTGTGTGGGGAGTACATTAAGTGACAACTCCGACTCGACAACAATAATTCAGATTATAACGATAAAGCATGCATTTTCAATGCAATCTTTTGTATTTTCCTTACCCCTTCCCAATGTGGGTGAAATTTGGTTCCTCAGGGCGCGGGACGCTTATAAAAATTTAAGGCCAGAGCCAGTAGTTATTGACGCCTGCAGGCGCGGATCCAGAGGGGGGGCGCACCGCGTGCTCAGGAAGAATATTCTGTATAAAGAACGCATTTATTCAGGGCCTTTTAGAAATCTGAAGTGGGGCCATTTATCAAAAGGGATCTTTCCAGTTTCCATCTCTTTCATGTAGAAGTTTTAGAAAAGCAACAAAAACGTTATCGGCTCAAAAATATGTTGAGCGGGGGAAGGGGGAAGGGGGAAGGGGGAAGGGGGAAGGGGGAAGGGGGAAGGGGGAGGGGGAAGGAGGGGAACAACTTTACATTGACCAAAATCTAATTATGGAGAAACAGTAATTTTGGTGCCTTTGTAATAGTAATAAAAAAGGGACCTTTACTAAGGGATCAAAATACTTTAGTGGGGCCGCTAGGGTGAAGGGGGCCCCACACTTAGTAGGCCTACGTTAAAACGACCCTGATGTTTTATAGAAAGAATTTTCTGTTAATTGGCTTTAATAATTGTGATTTCTCACAAAACAATCACAATGCTAATTTTGGACGTATTTTCTATGTATTTACTTGTCCCGTCCATCAGTCCATGTACACTGTCCTCACTCTGTGGTCAAGTGCATTCACTAAATCACATAGAGGATGCATAGGCGATATCCAGATCCCGTTTTAAAAACAATATTTTAGTACCTTAACGATTCCCCCATGGCTGACAATACGCTCATTTAAAAGAAAAAAAAATGATTTGAATGGTACAAAGAACCATACAGGTTACCACACAATGTGTTCTAACAATAGGCTTTAGATACCTATTACTTTTCAAATTTCTTACAAAACAATGTTTTTCCTCTTTATGGTCATTTTGTACGTGTTTAATTTGACTTGTAAAATAGGCAGAGGGCGCTGTGGGTGACAATTGTATTCCCCTTGAGGGCATAATTTGGCATGTTATGTTATTCTTTGTTCATTGAAAATTGATATTGCAAACTTTTATTTTTAGCATACCATGCTTACCATCCACTAATTGTGAGAGACATAAACCGGTGTACAAGTCACTTCCTTTGTTATTGAGTTTTGTTTTTTATTTCTAAGGAAAAATGCCAGAACAAGGGGACTTAAATCGTTCATTGGAGAGGGTAAAGGAACCTTCATCAGGGGAAACTGACTAAAATTGAAGAAAATATTGTCACTTTCTCCCATTTTGGGGGGCAGTTCCTGCAAGTCTAGGGGGCGTTTTTCAAAAATGTCCTCCATATACGTTACAAGCCAACCCATAGTGGTGCGTACGTAGCGCACTTACAATAGGGCAAACTTCACCAAGGGCTGATGGTCTAGGCCCCCCCGTTAAAAAAATCCTGGCTACGCGCCTGCTAGCATGTGCCTAAAAGTGCAAAGAAATTTAAAAACAAATTGAACAACGTTATATCTATGTCCCTTCTTTTTGTTTGATTTCATGCATAGAAGGGGCAGGAAAAGACCCGTGCATAAGGAGAGACTTTCCCCATGCTGGTTATGGGCCTGGAGTCTCAATAGGAATGCGATTCTCATTCATTCTAAGTTACCCCTGGAATAAACTTTGCATCATAGCATAATCATCACCTCACCCAACAAGAGACAGAACAAAGGTCAAACATGTACAAAATTTATATCAAATAGATTGTATTGTTCAATAGGTTTGCAGCCAATATCTACAGGTATTCTAGAAATGTCAGAAATATGAATACATTCTTAAGATACAAATATATTCTTAAACAATAAAATCTGAAATAGGACTATTATAAAAAATACATTACGGAAAGCAAATATAAGGGCAGTAATATATAACTTTGCACCTTAAATTCCGGGAGAAACAAAACATTTCAGAAACAAAGCATTTCAGAAACAAAGCATTTCAGAAACAAAGCATTTTAGAAACAAAGCATTTCAGAAACAAAGCATTTCAGAAACAAAGCATTTCAAAAACAAAGCATTTCAGAAACAAAGCATTTAAAAACAAAGCATTTTAGAAAGTTGATTTCTACGTGTTACAAAATAATGATTATGACCTTATTGCGCTAAACTCTTTACTGGTGAAATAAAACGGAAATTTTTGAAATCCAAAACCCGTAATATATCTGAAACTTTTGTAAGATTTTGTTGTCATATTTATATTGATAAAACTTGAAGTCTTCAGCATGGCACATCAATAATGCTGCAACAGGGTGAAACCAATCATTTTAGAAAATAGCCTAATAATGTGGCAGACACTGACCTGGCAAAAATCTACCGTTCCTAGGAAGAATCTTGTATATCCATATAAGCTAAAATTGACAACTGGAAATTACATTAGTGCAGTGATGCACGCAAAGGATGTATGATACATTCACTATAAAACACTACAATAACAAAGGATGTGGTTAATTCAAAATCTTTATTGTAGTGTTTCATAGTGAATGTATCATATCTCCTTTGCGTGCATCACTTCACTAATGTAATTTCCTGTAGGCAATTATAGCTTATATGGATATACATGCCGAAAAGTTTCTCTTAAAGCCTACCCGCAACCGACACCTGAGTTTGTCCTGAAAACTCAGGTATGACAATTACCAACCAGACTTCATGTTCAGCATATTCTTTCCACTCAAAACAATGATTGTAAATCTGCCCATTAGATTACTGAAAGCCAGTGTTGAATAATCAGAGAACTTTTGCGATTGAAATCACTCATCCAAATACAATGCATTTACAAAAAAAAGCAAGAACTAATATTCTTGTGAAGGTCTCTTAAACCACAACATTCCAGAGCTTAATGAAAATGGTGTTAGGTGTCTCAGTGGTAGAAGTTTGTTTTCAAAATGTTGATGAAAATAGCCGTGTATCATATCCCTGAGGTAATGTGCAGAACCAATGCATTGTTGACAGACCATTTCTTCAAGGAAAAATATTGCTTCATGTACAATTGGATCTTTGCACTGTGTATAAGCCTCAAAAGTCAGGTAAAGACCTGAGAAATATAACATTTTTGCTAATGCCAGCAATTCCGTTATGTATGTGGTAAATATGTGCTCTAAATACACCCCCATGTAATTGTGCAATGAAAAGTACACTAAATTGCAAAAGGGGTGAGCATGTAAAGATGAATTCACTACATTAATATTATTTCTGTCAAAATATTTTATGGGAAAATTTCTACACCTTTGTTTAGACCTGTGAGAAATTTTATAATTAATTCCAACTCTGCTAAAACAACCATCTGAATAAGACTGTTTGATCAATTTTAACTGAGTTATAACATTAGTAAAGGCACTGCTTAAAAAATTTGGCCTGCAATTTTCAAGAAACAAATTAAATGCATCATTCCACAAGATTAACTTTGCACCATAATATTGAGGTATAAATAGTTCTATGATCATATTTCATTTCACCTTTCCCCAGCAGCAAAGACAAACAATGTCAGCAATGATTACGGTTACTACTTGTATTACAAAGGAATGCCATTATATTCCAATGTGTGCGACTACAAATACCATGTAAAACCAGTGGGAATAGTCTTGAAGGAGCCTTAGACAGGTGAAACCTTTTACAGTTTTGTGGTTTGGAAAACAAAAAAATATATATAACTTTAATTTGACTGGTCCTGCTCCATTTGAGGGCAAGTTGAGATAGCATAGCAAGGTTTTTAACATCCCGAAAGCATCCATCATATCAAGATGGCCACAGCCTTTGATAACCAGTTGTGAGCTCACTGGTTGCAGACCAACTGGGATTCGTGCCTGGGACGTGTAGGTGAGAGGACAAAGCACTAACCACTACACCACGAAGGTCTGTTCCTGGTTTTATACAAAGCTATTTCTAATGATAAGGCAACATTAGATAAATTCAAAAACTGATCTGCTGCAATTTTGATTCTCTTTCAATCCAGATGCATGCCCATAGACCTTTATACTGTATATAGAGAATGACTTTTTTTTCATATGAAACTAAGTGCTTCCATTAAACTTGGAACCAAAGTGTGGTGTTCTTACATGTGGAATCTTGCCTAGCTTGGCTGTTCTACCAAACATGAGAAAGAGGTTTTTCAGTCACATTAAACTCATTTATACAATTATACAACTCGTTATAGTTTTACAGTGGAGGTGCCAGGATTTTGGTCATGAGAGCCAAGCAAGAGAGGGTAAATTTTGTCTCCTGTTGGGGGCGGGGGAAAAAGTTTATAAATCGGACAAATTTTGTCACTTTGCAACATTTTTTGGAGGGGAAAGTGGTTTTATACAATTTTCTAAATATGTGCCAGGTTTCTTTTCTAAACTAAGGGGTTCATAAAATGATTTCTGATTTGGTGTGTAATGAGAACACCAAAACTGTCTCATAATTAATGGAAGCACCAAAACAAAGCCCACTCATTTAAAATCAATGGAATATTCTTGAGACTCAAAAGAAAAATGTGTCCTCTTTTCAGCTGCCAGCTCCTTAAATCTATTACAACAGATGCAAAATTGCTTTAATGAAATAATACAATATTTCACATAAGAGAACAATACATGATTTTCTACAAAATCAATTTTGATGATTTTGTCTGAAAAAAATATTCAAAAATTCTCATTATAATATGATGTTGTTCTCTATGATTATCACATTCACCAAAAATCCATGACTTTGCGATCAGACACCAGCTTTCCTCGATATTCTGTGCTGCCCTCAGGTAGCAGAGATGCCCATACAAGTGTGTCAGCACCCTCATCAATGCTTTTATTCCCACTTTGATTGGACATATCAGTCTGTACTTGTCCTGGATCAGCCTGCATAAACAAATAAAAATAATATTCTATGTAATACAGCAAATTTTTCTCAATTTTGTATCTTTTCTAAACAAGTTTCTTTCCACGGTAAAATCTGCCATGTTTTTTCGACCACATAAAAGCCATGAAGAATACCACATACTCTCTTACGTGTAACATTTTTAAGTCCCTTTTATCCTCTCTCAATGTCAGACAGACCCCTAGCTTTGCTGTTATACCCATAGGCCTGGCCTGCCCTGCCCCCTGAGAAAATAATAAACATTAGATTTAATTTGTTTAAACTTAATAACCTTAATTAACCTCATACATGAAATAACTTACATGGATACAAAACAACGAATGATAGCATAGTAAGAAATCGTCCTGTTTGGCTAGCTTATGACTGGTCCTTATCAATCAGAATAGTTTCATTCTGAGGTATGATTATCCCAGAGCATCTTCACTAGGGGATTAAGCCTTAAGGGTGCCCCTGGACTCCGCGCCAAAAAGACGCAGTGCTTCACACGCACATTAATGTGCCCCTCAACAAGTCTAGCACCCTGCCCCTTTTTAAATCAAGCTAGGGGTCCGTAAGAGGTAAAGTTGGATCCTTCCAGGATAGTTTCATTTCAAGCAACACACCTACAATATTGGATGAAATTAGTTTCGTTTTTTACCCCGTTTCAATGTATGAGTTTAAGAGAAATGGATCATTTCGGAACTCTTTTCGCTGAAATGGAGTAGAAGGGGAAAAGTGCAACAACAATTCTGTCAATCTTTCACCCCTCATCAATTGACTCGTGCCTCAAGACCGAGACAGAACCTCTACTGTTTGATCAGCGCTCTGTATCATCCATTTAAAGCACATTTGAACCAAGGGTCACTACTTAAGCCCAGACTTTTGTTAGCCCAGGACTTATTTTCAACAGTAAAGATATTTGCATGCGAGATCTTTTTGTTTTAGTTTAGTTTGAAAACACGTGATATTTGTACGGTAAATAATGTAGTGCCATTTTTATAAATATTTCATGTATGTTTCTGTTCTTCTGCTAGACACCACAGTAGGATATATTATTAGTGGTGGCAGGAACTGTTCCATGCAATTTTGCTTCACAACTCCGCTCTAGTTTCTACAGCATGGGGATTAAAAGTCATTAGGTTGTGTTGTCTAGAGCATGGGGATAAAAAGTCATTAGGTTGTGTTGTTTAGAGCACGGGAATTAAAGGCATTAGGTTGTGTTGTTTAGAGCATGGGGATTAAAGGCATTAGGTTGTGTTGTTTAGAGCATGGGGATTAAAAGTCATTAGGTTGTGTTGTCTAGAGCATGGGGATTTAAAGTCATTAGGTTGTGTTGTCTAGAGCATGGGGATTAAAAGTCATTAGGTTGTGTTGTTTAGAGCATGGGGATTAAAAGTCATTAGGTTGTGTTGTCTAGAGCATAAGGATTAAAAGTCATTAGGGTGTGTTGTTTAAGAGCATGGGGATTAAAAGTCATTAAATTGTGTTGTCTAGAACATGGGGATTGAAAGTCATTAGGTTGTGTTGTCTAGAACATGGGGATTAAAATTCAATAAGGTTGTCTTGTTTAGAGCACGGGAATTAAAGGCATTAGGTTGTGTTGTTTAGAGCATGGGGATTAAAAGTCATTAGGTTGTGTTGTCTAGAGCATGGGGATTAAAAGTCATAAGGTTGTGTTGTCTAGAGCATGGGGAATAAAAGTCATAAGGTTGTTTGGTCTAGAGCATGGGGATTAAAAGTCATTAGGTTGTGTTGTTTAGAGCATGGGGATTTAAAGTCATTAGGTTGTGTTGTTTAGAGCATGGGGAATAAAAGTCATTAGGTTGTGTTGTCTAGAGCATGGGGATTAAAAGTCATTAGGTTGTGTTGTTTAGAGCATGGGGATTAAAAGTCATTAGGTTGTGTTGTTTAGAGCATGGGGATTAAGTCATTAGGTTGTGTTGTCTAGAGCATGGGGATTAAAAGTCATTAGGTTGTGTTGTTTAGAGCATGGGGATTAAAAGTTATTAGGTTGTGTTGTTTAGAGCATGGGGATTAAAAGTCATTAGGTTGTGTTGTTTAGAGCATGGGGATTAAAAGTCATTAAATTGTGTTGTCTAGAACATGGGGATTGAAAGTCATTAGGTTGTGTTGTCTAGAACATGGGGATTAAAATTCACTAGGTTGTGTTGTTTAGAGCACGGGAATTAAAGGCATTAGGTTGTGTTGTTTAGAGCATGGGGATTAAAAGTCATTAGGTTGTGTTGTTTAGAGCATGGGGATTACAAGTCATTAGGTTGTGTTGTCTAGAGCATGGGGATTAAAAGTCATAAGGTTGTGTTGTCTAGAGCATGGGGAATAAAAGTCATAAGGTTGTTTGGTCTAGAGCATGGGGATTAAAAGTCATTAGGTTGTGTTGTTTAGAGCATGGGGATTAAAAGTTATTAGGTTGTGTTGTTTAGAGCATGGGGATTAAAAGTCATTAGGTTGTGTTGTTTAGAGCATGGGGATTAAAAGTCATTAGGTTCTGTTGTTTAGAGCATGGGGATTAGAAGTGATTAGGTTGTGTTGTTCACCCAGTAATATTGCTTGAAGAATACCATTTCGCAAACTCTCTTATGTTTTTTTACAATACACATACCTTGTTTAACACAACATTGACCACTTGTTTATTGCCTTGCCTCAAAACCAAGATAGAACATCTACTGTTTGATCGATGCTCTGCATCTGTTTAAAGTACTTCTGAACCAAGGGTCACTTATTTTAGGCTAATAATTATTTTTGATGGAAAATATTTTGTAAGAGTATTGCATTAGATAAGTCTGAAAACACTTGATATATTTATTTGTAAAGAAAAAAAAATAATGTAGTTTTTCCATGTGTGAAACAACATTAAATTCTGAGTTAAATGCACTTTGAATCTTTGAAAAAGATTTGATAACCCAATTTTGATAGGATTCTTTGGTGTATTGATGATCCATTTTAAATTTTGAAGCAATAAAACTCAAGTTGCCTCAAGGTGTCGTGTCACTAGTACTTTAATAACTTTTTATTCAACACTTTAAACTCTAGTTTCTGCAGCTCTAGTTTCTAGAACATGAGGATTAAAGTCCATCTGTTGTTTACCCAGAAATTTTGCTTCAGTGCTTTTTGTACAGTACAATTTTGTTGCATTTGAATTCCCAGGATTTTATCAATTCTTATTTCCAAATTTGTACAAGGTAGCTCTGTTTAGTTCTTGACTTGCAGAACTGTAACTATGATAATCTTCTTCTTTAACTTGTACTTCAATCATTCTATTCAGCATTTTAGTTCAGGAGTCAAGCAAGTTTATTCAGAAAGGACATCGAAAGAAACAAAATGGTGAAGAAAGCATTCAAAAATCTTCTTCTGCTTAGGAGATCAATTGTTTTGTATTGTGTAGAAACGACTGAAATCAAACTAGTTGTGATGTCACATCCTCAGGTTCCTTGTATGTTTTATGCATTCTATCATTTTTCTCTTGTTAACTTTTGAAGAACGAAAAGTTGTGATGTCCCTTGTAGTTTGAAATCAGTCATTTCTAAACAAATGTAATACATGATAAAAATCTGGTGCAATAAATTTTCAGTCCAAATCCTCAAAGCCTTCATGGTTGAACAAAAACATCACTTAAAATCACTCATCAGTAAACAAACAAAATCTTCACTGTTAAATACCATCCTATTTGTAAATTATTACTTCAAGCCAGACACATTGACAACAGGGGGATACTTTTGTCCTTGTGTTGAGAGTGAAAGTAAGTGCAGCTGCAGTGAAATTAGTTTACTATCATTGTCAGATTAGGACTATGGAAAGTGAGGTGGAGTGTGTGGAAATCCCTGGTGTAATTGCTTGTGCTGGATTGTGGTTTCTGTTGTGAGCAATATAGACACCAGATTTTGTCGGGACTTAAGACAACATGTATTGCGAGATATAGATTTAATGTATATCTCCTAAACTGAATAATACTTTGTAATCATCTCTTTACCATTTGCTTCCCTTTACTTTCCTCTTTTATATAAGATCCTTTGAACTAAAACACTTACAGAAATAACTAAAATATCAGATTTGTCTTTGGCCATTTCCTCTGCTTGGATGCGAGTCAACATTGACAAAGCCAGTTTTGACATAGCCAATGCAGAATTTGTGTAACCCTTCTCTAGGTGAGTGCCTGTCTGTGCCGCCCTTGAAAAAAAAAAAATATATATATTATTTTGCATGAAAATATGCAGTCAAATGGTAATTGCAGGTAGGAGCGAGACAATTTAAACTACATCAAACACCAATAAAAGACAGAAAGCTAAGCTCTCCATAGCTCAAAATTCCAAAGTGTTTAGAGATAAAAATGTAATGAATTACATGGCTCACTGCTAAAGGTGATACTTGCTCCTGGCTCAGCTGTAATATGATACAAGCATTCCCAAGAACAATGGGCTAGAATTGCAGTCCTTCTAGCCTTGCTTGTGCAAGTGTGTGCATGCAGTTCCATTGTATGTGTTGAAATGTTTTGTTAACTACGGTAATTGTATTGATTGTTAACTACACCATATCCTGGGTATTTTGATATTACCTGCCATATCCTGGGTATTTTGATATTACCCGCCATATCCTGGGTATTTTGATATTACCCGCCATATCCTGGGTATTTTGATATTACTTGCCATAACCTGGGTATTTTGATATTACCCGCCATATCCTGGATATTTTGATATTACCTGCCATATCCTGGGTATATTGATACTACCCGCTATATCCTGGGTATTTTGATATTACCTGCAATATCCTGGGTATTTTGATATTACCTGCAATATCCTGGGTATTTTGATACTACCCGCTATATCCTGGGTATTTTGATATTACCTGCCATATCCTAGGTATTTTGATATTACCTGCCATATCCTGGGTATTTTAATATTACCTGCAATATCCTGGGTATTTAGGGAAATGTGAGCTGTGGAAAATCTAGCAGCAAGAGCAATACAATCTAGTCATATGATTTTTAATGACAGGCTTCATGAATTGCTCATGAACAATAGGGATTTTATATCCACCATAAAGAGCTTCAAAATCTCTAAATTTATGTCAATGATGTCAAAGTTTGAAGAATTTTGTAATGTATGAAATGTGAGGAATAAAAGACGGACAGTTCAAAATCTGTAGTGCAATTCTTTGAAATTAAATTTCTGTCCTAAATTTCAGTCACTGAAAGTTATCTGACAGCCAAGTTTTGATTGATGGAGATTCAAATCCTCTTGGTTCTTTCTACTTAATTCCCCTTCAAATAATGTTGGTGAAGGATACAAAAGACAAAGGCTTTATATCGTGTTAATACGGACAGTAATATACAATAAAAGTCAACACTTCTGATTGGTCATAAACAAATATGAACAACCAATCAATATTCGCCGTGAAACACACACAATACACACACACAATGTATACAGTACATTAAAAACTTAATTAGAAACAATCTACAACCAGATGTGACTTGAAAGATATGAACATCATAATTCTTCAAATTTTACTGAGATGAGATTCCCTCTTTAACATTAGGAAATTCATAAGTTTTATATTTGTGAAGTCACAAAATTGTATTAACAATTGCATAATTCATTATAATTAGCACTTAAAATTCAACATGCTGTAATATGCTACAATTTTTAACCAATTTTGATTAAACTACTATTTTATCGCTGATAGCAATTTTTCTTCAAGTTACCCACAAGTTTTGGCTACCTGGCCATAATACATCTTCAAATAGATCTTTAAGAAGTTAGTTATACTTACTGAATAAAGTCATTGAGTAGCTTCACCACTTCGTCCTCAGACTTTGCATTCTTGAAGTTGGCTTTCATTTGGTCGCTTAACTTACTATAGCACCAAGTTGCATAAAAACTTGACACATGTACAACTCTGTGAAGAACAAGGGTGTAATTATATCAAATGAAGCCAAGAAATTTAAGCTCACTTTAAACTTGGCATTAGCATGTAAGAGCTTGCAAAGGATTTTCAAGCTTACTTTTACCTTGGCATTAGCATGTAAAAGCTTGCCGAAAAATTCAAGCTTGCTTTAACCTTCGAATTACCATGTACGAGAGCTTGCCAGAGATTCAAGCTCACATTAAGCTTGGCATTCGCATGTAAGTTTGCCAAAAATTTCAAGCTCTTCAACCTTGGCATAAGCATGTAATAGTTTGCCAAGGAATTCAACTGGCTTTAACCTTGGCATAAGCATGACAGAGCTTGCCAAGGAATTCAAGCTATTCAAGCTCATTTAAGCTTGGCATAAACATGTAAAAGCTTGCCAAAAAATTCATGCTCATTTCATGCTTGGCATAAAGTATGTAAGATGTTGTCAAGAAATTCAAGCTCATTTTAAGCTTGGCCATTAGCATGTAAGAGCTTGCCAAGAAATTCAAGCTCACTTTAAGTTTGCATTAGCATGTAAGAGCCTTGCCTAGAAATTCAAACTTGGTGTAAGCTTGGCATTAGCATAAGGGCATGCAATAGGCCTTGATCTCAATGTACTGTAATCATTACTAGATCCCACTCAGCTTATACCTGTTTGCTTTGCATGAAGTTTGTTAGAGCCGTAAATTAGCTTTTCATAGTTGTGCGATACTTAATAATTCTGTAGATGTGAAAAATGTGAGCTCGTTTGAAAATGATTGAACTTTGTGATGTCATCAGATGAACAGTTTATTATCTTTAAGGGATTAGTTCAGGGGTCAAGCAAGTCTATACTGAAGCAGACTTCAAAAGAAACAAAATGGTAAAGAAGGCAATCACAAATCTCTTTCTGTTGAGGTGATATTTAAGTTTGAAGTTTGGTAACATTTGTGTAGAAACAACTGACAACCAAGTTGTGAGGTCACTGCCTCAGATTCCTCAAATTGATGTATTCTATCAGGCTTTGTGCCATATAAACCATTAGATATGTCAGGAAAGTAGTAAAACAGAATCTTGTAGAGATAATTATAATTTACCACCTGAAGAAAGTTTAAGGGAAAGTTCATGAAAAAGGAAAAAAGTTAAATGTTTTTTCTTAAAATCCATTAACAATTGTTAAACATGTGAGGATAAGGGTTCCAATCTTCCATAGTAGACTTAGCACACCAGTCATTCCTACAAAGATAAGACAGAGCTTTTACCTTGAATATCTCCTTAACGGAATAAGATTTTTGAATGGTTTGTAATTCACCAATTTGTTTCTTTTAAAGTCCTCTTTCATTTACAATAAACTTGCTTAACAACTGAACTAATCCTACAAATGAGCTTTTTATAGTTGTGCGAAGCTCGGAGATGTGAAAATGGGAGTTCATGACAAAATTATTGAACTTTGTGATGTCAGCTCAATATCCTTAAAATATTCCTTTCTAATATTCTTTAAAACATGATCTTCAGTTACTTATTTCTTCTTTGCTAGTTACCTGTTGCCCTAGGGGTATAATCAAGTTTGAATACAGTATGTCCCAATGGATATCAGATTTTGACCTTCATATATATTTTAAAGCGGAAAAACAAAGAAGTTACTTTAAAAAAAATTGAAGACATGTTTACCTGCCTATGTCACAAACTACTGTGCAATAAGGCCAAAAATTCAAAATGCTGTAAATCGGTCAGTTTTTAACTGATTTTGATGTGAGTTTTTGCAAGTTACCTCTAGACGTCATGTGTTCTAAATAAATGTACAAACCCTTTTGAAGGACATGGGATGTGAGGTCACAACTAGTCGGATTTCAGTCATATCTCCACAAGTCAGACAGATAGAACTTTACTCAACAGAATAAGATTTTTGTTCGTTTTATAATCCTTTCTTATATAAAGCATGTGCATGACCCCTTATCATTTCAGCCCTTGGTTAGGATTTTTTTTAGCAGGGTGTTCCACGTTTCCCCTATTTTCCTCCACCCTTCTACCCCTTTTTCATAATTCATCAACTGTGTGCATTTTTTAAAGAAAACTTTACTGATAACTGAATTTCCTTGTTTTGATGCTGTTCATAGTTTCCCGATGCTAAAGGATGCAGATAGTTACATGTACTTATTTAAATGATTCCTCTCTAGTTGATATTTAAAGTGCCCCCCAAGTTCATGCTGCATGCCCCCTGCTACCTTGAAAATGCTACCTTTTTTTCTTTCCCCTACCCCTTTCTGGTTTAAGCTAGGGGTGTGTATTTCAATCTTATCCAGATTAGTAGTAAATGAGGGGGGTGTGTGAGAAAATCCCTTTGGGAGAAATGGTTAGATCTCCATATTGAGAGTGTGCAACGGGCTAAAACAAACTGAAGGCTTACCTTGAATGAGGCCTTAGAATTGGAAATAGAAGATGGCAAACTCTCAGGGTGTCAAAGAAGTTGACCCCGTTTGTGATTTTGGCTTGTTCCGCAAAAGTAGTTGGATCTTTGTCCTGCAAGAAAGACAAACAGCTTTAGCCCCAACAAGTAACTAAAATTTGATTTTGGTTTGCAATGTATTCACACAACAGTTGACCTGATTTTTGTTCCATACAGTACATGTACATGATGAATAACTCTGGCAATAAGCAATACATTTTCAGTACAATGAATCCAAACTCACCAGTTTTTATAACTCACTGATGAAAACATCCTTTTAAAAGGCAAAATGAATTCTCAGCCCCACATTACACGCATGACTTTGCACTGCAGTAATTAAATCCACAATACCTGGCTCTTCACAACAAGTTCTATTGTGTGCATATAGATGATTGGGAGTGTAATTACTGATGCGTAAAATCACTGAACTATCTGTGGCAGGTTTCTTATTTGTTTCTAGCAGTCTAGAGTCATACCTGCCGAAATGGAAGTTCTTGCAGGTGAACAGACTGAAAATTTGTAGCAAGGATTAGGCGTAATGATGAAAAGTTGCTGTCTGAGTCCAATCTCTACTTTGATTTCCTAGAAAGTATCAGAACTTCAGAAGGGTCAAACAAAGTGTGAAAGTGGAATAAAATCTAATCAATATGACTTGCTTTAAGATACCATTTGATTAGCCAGGACAAAAACAAATTGCTACATGTCTCTCTGGTCGTTTAGAAGAAATGAAATTTAGAGTTTGTCCTGGATCCGAATGTGACAGCCCTTTTAAATCCTTTTCTCAACTAGCCAAGGTATAGAGATGTCAACAACCATTCCATAAACCAGTTTCGAAGTACTAAGGAATGAATACCAGCCAGATTGAACCCTACAACTTTAAAACTTTGGATGCTATGATCGCTAGACCAAGAAGGTCAGTGAAGAAATATCAGTGAAAAGAACATTAAGTTGTGTCTCACACTAAGCATTAATAGATAGGAAACATATCTGTATACAGGGACTGTGTTCACCCAAAGCTTATTGTTGAAAATAATTGGACAAAACTTAGGTCAAATTATCAAATTTACTTTTGTTTTGAAGTGATACATATCATGTCAAAACATCATCTACAATCTTGGACAAACATCATCAAAAAACTACATACTGCATCTTTCACAAACATACTTTTTTATTCTTTATTGTTCAACATCCTCACATCATAAATGATGGCAATATTTCTTGTTGGTTCTTTGATCAGTATTCTCATTTTTATTTCATATTTTTTAACTCGGACATTTACATTTAATTCCATTAACATCCCAGTGTCCTGTACTCTACCTTAATATTTTAACACCTCCCCTCTCTCTCCAACCCATTGAACGTTTTACAATTGTTGTATATGTTAGTTTCATTTAATTTACTGTGGATTAAATAGACACACAAAATTCAACATTGGAAAGAGGGTAGGGGTGAGGAGTCTAAAATCCAGGAAGGAAATAATCCACAATTATAACACTAAATATTTAGCTCTTTGTAACATCACATTAAATTAACCTTTTTGGGTTTAATGATTTGACAGCTTATTTTAAATCACCAATCTCCGCACGAATTTGCCTAGCAACAAAACTGCGTAACTAAGTGGGGCAAATATCCTACGTGATACTGGTACAGTACAGCTAGGTAGCATCGCAGGCTTATGCAGTCAATACAACTTACTGTACAATACAAATTTCTGCACACACAGACTGAGTGACGTCACAATAGTGAAGAAAAATTGCTTTCACGGGCCCTCTGTGGGCTTTGTAAATCTAGTTGCTTTTACCCAGAACAGTTAGCAAACTGAATTTTGTTTATCCTATTTGCTAAAAACTCTAAAGATCCGGAGAAGTGCCATAAATGAATCAAAGCTTGCTGCGGGCCTCGCGAACATCTAAATGTCAACGCATTGGTAATGCGCAATTGTGGATTTGAGGTTTGTTTGCCCCACATAGTTACCGCATTGGTATGGTGGGCATGGCCTATTTGGAAACCTGGAAAGGTTAATTGTTCCAAAAGTGTTGTTCAAAATTGACATAGATGAACCAACCTTGAATGCAATGGCTGCATTGTTAATCAGTATATCCAGTCCGCCATGTTCCTTTTGAAGATCGTCACGCAAAGTCTTCACTGATTTCTTGTCCGAGATGTTTAGTTGATGATACCGGGGGTTGAAGCCCTCTTTCTTCAGCTCTTCAACAGCCTTTTGACCAAGTTCTGGGTTTCTAGAGGTGAGATAGACCACATCTTCAGGCTTTAGCTTTGTGCAGAGTGCCCTTACACATGCATAGCCGATACCTTTATTTGAACCAGTGACCTATTTTTGAAAAATTGATCAGATGAAATGGGTTTTTATATATTACTGCTCCTTAAACTGTAGTAGAAAGATTTCACATGAAATGCCAGGGCCATGTTTCACAGCTCCCCCCCCCCCCTCCCTTCCCTCAAGGCTTGCCAACAAGGTGTTTTGTGGTCTCCAAAAGGAAGAATGAGGAGAGGAGGGCCCAAAATGAACTGCACCAAAATATCAATCAAGACCTCCGAGCGGACAAGAGATGAAACAACATCAAAATGCTGACTGCCGAGTCCTGATTCAGGACCCCTAAGTTTAAGCTTCTTGAACAATGCATGTACAAACAGACAATGTTCAAATGATTAGCGGTGATGAGACATGCATGCCCATATTGTAAGATGTAGAATGATGAAAAAATAACATTAATTGTATTTGAAATCCTGTTTCATTGAGGAAATTTTGCATACTCAAATTTGTCATAATTAATCAGATAACAGACAGGTATAAAAAGTCTTCGCAAGATTAGCATACATACCTTGCATGCCTTAGGATGACACTGGATACAGGTTGTATATCTTCAAGTTCCACTGTTCCAGCATAGTGTGAGCAAAATAACCTAATTAAAGGATTAGTTTAGTGGTGGTCAAGCATGTCCATTTTATATAAAAAAGGACTTCAAAAGAAACAGAATGCTGAAGAAAGCATTCAAAAATCTTATTCCGTTAAAGGATTAGTTCAGTGGTCAAGCATGTAAATGTGAAAAAGGATTTCAAAAGAAACAGAATGCTGAAGAAAGCATTCAAAAATCTTATTCCGTTAAAGGATTAGTTCAGTGGTCAAGCATGTACATCTTATATAAAAAAGGATTTCAAAAGAAACGGAATGCTGAAGAAAGCATTCAAAAATCTTATTCCGTTAAAGGGTTAGTACAGTGGTCAGGCATGTCCATCTTATATGAAAGAGAACATTAAATGAAAAAATTGGTGAAGAGACAGTTCAAAAATCTTATTCCGTTAAGGAGATTTCCATGTCTTATCTTTGTACTGTACGAATGATGCAAGTCTACTATGAAAGGTTGGCACCTTTATCCTTACATTCTTAACAATTGCTAATGTATTTTAAAGAAAATATATTTTCTCTATTTTTTATTTTAGTTATATTTCCTATAACTTTCTTCAGGTGGTTAGTAATAATTATCCTTACAAGATTCCATTTTAGTAATTTCCTGACATATTCCATGGTTTTTAAGGCACAAAATCGAGGGGCAAAATATGATAGAATACATAAAGAATTTGAGGAATTTAAGGCAGTGACATCACAACTAGTCTGAGTTCAGTCATTTCTACACAAATGATGCCAAATTTCAAACTTAGATACCTCCTTAATGAAATAAGATATTTTAATGCCTTCTTTACCATTCTGTTTCCTCTGAAGTCTTCTTTCATATAAGATGGACATGCTTGACTCCTGAACTAATCCTTTAACGGAATAAGATTTTTGAGAACTTTCTTCACCATTTTGTTTCCTCTGATCATCTTTCATATAAGATGGACATGCTTAACCCTTAAATAATCTTTAACAGCTGCTTCTTGCTACAGCCCCTAAAATGATTAAAATGATTCTTGAAGCTGTTGATGCTTGGAGCTGTAATAACTGTGTTGATCATTAAAGGAATATTCCCATGGATTTTCAGTTTTTCATATATGATAGAGAAAATTGATAGAAACAAAGTGGTGAAAAAACTATGTTAATAACTTATTCCGTTTCGAAGTTATAGCATTTTAAAGAGTAGAAAAATGTTCTTAAAAACACCTCGTACAGTATATGTCCTTCAGCTTGGTGATGTTATGAAGGCAATTCCAGCACAGTTCTTATGTATTTCTTATCAATCTAATCACACTTTGTTTTACAATATCAAACATAAATTTTGGTTCATTATAGAGAGAGAGGGTGAAATATATGATTTACAATTTTGTTTTCTTCTTGGTGTACATCACATTTACAATAAAAAAAAAATCCAAATCATTTCAAAAGAAATACAAAACTTATTTGGTTGAAATTGTCTCTATGACATCACAGATGTTGCCAATCAGTCACTTTTGTCCAAACACTTTTAACTTTTGTATTTCTAAACAGAATGAGATATTTACATAGTTTTTTCGCCACTTTTTGTTTCTATAATTTGTATCTATCGTATATGAAAAAAATGAAATTCCATGGGAATGTTCCTTTCATTAATGTAGCAAGCAATTCTATGGCTGAAGAACTGTCATCTCATGAGGGACTTGAAGAGAGTTAACTTTAAGCACGCTGTCCAATCCGAATTTTTAGGTTTGAGATTGTGGAACCAAGCCTACAGTAAGTAGTAGCCCAGAGCAGGTCAGACTGGAAAGCAGTCACTTCAGCCTTATGAGCAAGAGGAGAATAGGTGAAGTGAGGTGAAGTCCAAACCAATATACAGTATGTGAAGGTGATATGAATAAAGATACAATGGGCTTCACAAAATTGCAGCTATGGATACAATAGGCTTTATTAAATTGCAGCTATGGATACAATGGGCTTTACTAAATTGCAGCTATGGATACAATGGGCTTTACTAAATTGCAGCTATGAATACAATGGGCTTTACTAAATTGCAGCTATGGATACAATGGGCTTTACTAAATTGCAGCTATGGATACAATGGGCTTTACTAAATTGCAGCTATGGATACAATGGGCTTTACTAAATTGCAGCTATCAATACAATAAGCTGTACTAAATTGCAGCTATGGATACAATGGGCTTTACTAAATTGCAGCTATGGATACAATGGGCTTTACTAAATTGCAGCTATGGATACAATGGGCTTTACTAAATTGCAGCTATGGATACAATGGGCTTTACTAAATTGCAGCTATGAATACAGTGGGCTTTACTAAATTGCAGCTATGGATACAATGGGCTTTACTAAATTGCAGCTATGGATACAATGGGCTTTACTAAATTGCAGCTATGAATACAATAAGCTGTACTAAATTGCAGCTATGGATACAATGGGCTTTACTAAATTGCAGCTATGGATACAATGGGCTTTACTAAATTGCAGCTATGGATACAATGGGCTTTACTAAATTGCAGCTATGGATATAATGGGCTTTACTAAATTGCAGCTATGGATACAATGGCTTTACTAAATTGCGGCTATCGAAGGAAAGTTGAGAGGTGACGAAGATCAAGGGCCTGGTAAGCATTGCAGAACCAGGCATTATATACTCATTTACTTATCTTTTTTTCTTTTAAAAATCAATTATCCTTTTTCCTGATGTAAAATTACTTCCAGAATGAAATATCAAGAAACAAAATGATAAAACAGGTAACACAGAAAATGAACAAAAAAACTGTAAATATGAAAAAGAGTTAATTGTTATGATTGCTTGCAGTGATGTTGACAAAATGTGATGGTGATTAATGATATTGAAATGCTATCTGATATTTGGTATGGATGTGTTTTATGGCAGAAATAGATGGTGCATCATAAAATATCACATCTTAGCATGCATTCAAAACCTCTATTGTCTTTTTGATATTGTTTTTTTCTTCATTTCAGGGATGCTTCACATAACTTAGGCTATACTGTATAGTTGGGTCATTTCGTGTCCATTCACCCAATGACAGTCAAATAACTTAGGCTATAAGTTAGGCTATACTTATACTGTATAGTTGGGTCATTTCATGTCCATTCACCCAATGACAGTCAAATAACTTAGGCTATGAGTTAGGCTATACTTATACTGTATAGTTGGGTCATTTCGTGTCCATTCACCCAATGACAGTCAAATAACTTAGGCTATGAGTTATACTGGCTATTCACCCAATGACAGTCAAATATATAAGTTAGGCTATACTGTATAATTGGGTCATTTCATGTCCATTCACCCAATGACAGTCAAATAACATTTCATGTCCATTCACCCAATGACAGTCAAATAACTTAGACTATAAGTTAGGCTATACTTATACTGTATAATTGGGTCATTCCGTGTCCATTCATCCAACAACAGTCAAAGTAACATGTCAATTAAATCGTTTTGTTCACAAATTTGACGGATTCCTTTAGGTGTACAAAACAAGTGAACAAACTGACAAACCATAGCAAGTGCATCTTAATTGAGGCCCACAAAAATCATACAGAGGATAAAAAAAAAATCAACTTTCATTGGTCAAAAATAAATTTGTGTCATGTATTTTGATTTCAAAGTGGTGGATATAGGGCTGATTGAAGAAGTATTCAAGGATTATGAGGATTACCTTGCTAATCTTATGTATCAACGTGGGCCAACAAGATAATTTCATTGGCAAGAATGTGAAGACAAATGCTGAATTCCATCTACAGTAGGAGGACATATTGTGTGTTATTGAAGCCCCTTTCTTGACTTCTTCATCTCCAGAAAATATAGCCTTTTGAAACATGATGAGGACAACATAACTGCTTTATTCCCAAAAATGGTTTTAAGTCTCTGGACATTTGTTTCATATGAAATTCATGTACTGAACCCCTGTAGATATATGAATGTTGAATTCCCTTTCAAATGACACACATTTAATCAAAATCAAACTTGTACTTTTTGAGTTATGGCTCTTTAAAAATTGTTGACCAAAAGCCCATTTTAGCAACTTTTGACCATTTTTAGAGGGCCGTAACTTTTAAACAAAACATTTGGTTTTGCTCAAATTTAAGATTTTCTGGTTTCCCAAAATAGCATTCAAGGACACCAAGTTTCATCCAAAAATCTGAGTCGGAGGTGTGTTGAATTGAATTTTTTTTTGGGTGTACTGACATGGAATGACCCAAAGAGGAATTATAAGAAAAATAAAATGGTAAAAATGCATTTAAATTAATTTCCTGTAATTGAGATATTTAAACAAATTATCATTTGCATAGAAACGACTGAAATCAGACTACAGTAGTTGTGATGTCATATCCTTGAGCATTCCTCAGTTTTTATATACAGGTATTCCATTATAGGCCTATATAAACTTATAATTCTTTTTTTAAAAACCATTGCATATTTCAGGATAGCAGTAACAAAATAATGCACTTGTCAGTTGTATGACTCACCCCTACTACCCCCGGCATTGTCAGTCAAAGGTGAGTCATTGACATATAAAATAGTGACTCACATGTGTGTCATTGTACCGAATATGATTAGGTTGATTTTTCGCTAACAACAGTATTTTGTTTCATATAATTTTATTAAATAGTTTTAGTATAAAAACTGTGTGCGAAAACAAATAAATAAAACATGAAGAAATGTTTCGATTATATAATTGTGCTCTGTAAGCATTATCTTAATTTTTTTCCCCAGAAATAATCTAAAACAATTCCCCCCGTTAAAATGTTATAGCCTCAATAGCTGTGTTTTGAACTTTGATCGTACTTTGGAGAGCTCATCAGACAATTTTTATGTAATGAAAAGTAACTCAGTAAATACTTCAATAAAAGTAACAAATCACCATAAAAACAGTTTTTGAAGACATGGATGGGCTTCAAAAATCATGAATTAGCATTGTGGGTGAAAAAGAAGGTAAAATGGTTTGTTTTCACAAAGAACTTAAAACTGAGATTTTCCTGTTTTAACACAAGGCTTAAACAGTACAGCAGGGTATACTCAAGGTCTTTGTAGTGCTCTTGGACAGCCAGCCATCACTAACGGGTAGAGCTGTGAACGTTTAGGGATTTGAGTAAATGTGTACACGCCAAGAAATGCAAGGGAGTATCGTTTACACGTGTTTAGTACTGCAATTTTCGGAAGTACACAAAAATTGCTCCAATTTACAATGCTAAGTAAAAAAAAATTGCACAACCAGTATGGTAAAAGTATTGACTCTATTGCCAAAAGAGGCGCTGAAATTTTGCTTTCCAAATTGTGAAAAGTTTATTTCTACAGTATAAATCATCATTTTTATGGTAAATGTACATGGAAATTCAGTTTAGAAAGAACAGAAATCTTCCTGTAACATTTTCCCCCTACTCGCTAGGACTTTCACTGTAAAAATCTTGCATACTACATGTATGATACCATGCCATAAAACATTTCAAAACTACGCCCCCACCCTGGAAGTATTGCTCATATCAGTCCTCTAAAAAAAAGGGCCGCCATGTTTACTTGCACGCAGAATTTCAGCTGTGTTAAAACCTGTTGTTTTTTTTTTGCAAAATTTATTTGACTCATAAGGTAATATTTACATGTACATGTAAATGTACTGATTGTCACAATTAAAGTATTTTGACCGTGTGTTTTTGGGTTGATTTTCGGCGAAATCAAAGTGCGAAATATTCCCATTCATGCATTTGTGATTCTCACTTTAGAAAAAGATTATGCTTATCGGGTTTACAGTTTGTAAAAGTCATTGATTGGAATTTTGTCAGCTGAAGGTGTGTGTGAATTGAATGATATTGATTTTCAATGGCAAGACTCTACTATGAAAAATGATTACTCGCAATTTGATAATTAGTAAACGTTTACTGCATTTGCGAATGTTTAGCATGTACACGCTAACCGGTCACAATTCTACTAACGGCAGTCATAATAAACACGGCGAGCATCAGTCCGATGGTACTACGGGGAGTACTAAAGTGACCCCTCGAGAAAACGTACTTAGCCTTTTTTTTTACATACATGTTACATGTAACTTTGTAAGCCTTGAGGCTTGATTAAAAACTAAACGTGACGAACGTCAAATATAAACAACTGTAATTGATGTAACTGACTATAAAGCTAAGTTACTGTTTAAAATGACTGTAGAAAAAAAGTATATTGAAAAAGACAAAGTGCAACTTTACTACAGATTAAGGCATGATATAGAAGGCCTATAGGCCTAGGCTCACCCAAAATAAAAATCCATAGGGGCACTATCGTTACGGTCAACAGGAGAAAACATGAATTTATTTTTTAATGATTTCGACAAAAATTGCACATACCTCAAATGAAAAATCCCAGAAATCTAATTGTCCGATTGGTCATGATATTTATGCAAAAGAAATGAATCCCGCACCTCAGAATGGCTTAAATCGAGATATTTTTGTGGAAAAATTATGCCTCGTTTTTCCTTGCTTAAAAAAAGATCACTTGTTTCGCACAACTGTTACGCTAGTGTTGTCCAGAAAGTTATTACTGCATTGAACCTAATCCACCAAACTCAAAATGACGTCATCCAGCAGCAATTTTTTAAACAAACCAAATTTTGGTAGGCAAAGCGCAGCGCAAACAACCAAATCGTACATACAATGCAGGGAGCAACAGAAAACATACACAATCAAAGTAACGCTAGATTCTCGGTGACTGATCCAAGGCAAATTTTGCCTCTAAAATGCTTTTTGTCTTATCAAAAACTGTACAAATTTCACTCAAAAAGAACTCTTATTTTATTCTGGAAGCCTAATTTGGCATCAAAACCAATTTTTAAATCAATTCTTATGAGATAATAGGCCCAACTTTCAAATGTTAGCAAACTTTTGCCTAACGTTAGGGGCTAACGTTAGAGCTGATATTCAATAACGCCAAACTTCTTGGTCTTATCGTTACAAGTTACATGTCTAGCTCAAGTAGGCTTTAATACTGTAACGTTAGTGTACTTCATTATTGCTGAAAAAAGAAACCCCAAAATTAAAAAAAAAACAAGTATAGATTTCATTAATAGATTTCGACTAAGTTTCTCTTCAATGCGCCTAATAACAGGCTTAATGTACAATAGGCCTACACAGTATTCAATTTCTGCATGGGATAAGATTCAACACAAACATCAGACTAACAAATATACATTATACTAGGCAAGAAATTAGAATAGAACTTAGATAGGGCAGAGGTATTTAGGCCTCAAAGTTATACAAATATATGCCTTAATACGTTAAAAGGTATTGGTCACTGTATGATTGGTCACTACATAGCAAATATAAAATCAAACATCAGTAAAAAATTACAAAAAGATAAATACAGCAAAAGTAACAAATCATACATTAAAATGTATGATCAAATCTGAGACATCTAAAGAAGATTATTATTATCATTATTATTATTATTATTATTATTATGTACTGTAGCTGATTATATAGCGCTTATATTGAGAACAAAACTAAGCCCTTTACATTATTAGGTAAAAAGGTGTGTTTTCAATTGCTTCTTGAAATTGATAATGTCACTTGCAGATCTGATGTGGACAGGCAGCTCATTCCAAAGAGATGATCCAGTGACAGCAAAGTTGTAACGACTAACTTCTTTGCTGCCATACTGTCTCCTTATCAGTGGGCCATTAGAGGCAGACCTATATCTGGGATCTGGGACATACAAATGAATTAATTCAGACAGATAATTTGGTGCAAGACCATGGAGAATTTTAAAAAAGATGAACATAAAGCCTAAACCTGATCCGTGACTGTACTTTGAGCCAATGCAAATGGGAAATTATAGGAGTTATATGAGATCTTATACCTATGCCAGAGATCAGTCTTGCAGCAGTATTCTGAACAAGTTGAGGTTTGTTCAACAGGCCACCTGACAAACCACT
>JAIGNY010003031.1:162500-175000 GCA_020152595.1 Chiridota heheva | reverse complement strand
ATATTCCTATAAAACATTGTTCTTGTCTGCGTGAAAGAGAATGTTCGTATGAGTCTAAGTCATTATATGATGTCATCACAGCACTTATGTACTATTCTTTATGAATTTTTCAAATTTAATTTCGTATTTGCTGAATGATTGAAACATTTTTTTCTTCAAAAAATTATTAAGAATAGTGTAGAATAAAATTTACAATATATGTTTTCCAATCTGTTCTTATAACTTATATTTACATTATGAAAAATTGACGATTAATTTCAAAGAAATGTATAAGGATTGAATGCCTATTGTTAAGTACAAGCGTGACAAGCAGCAGCATCACATTAGAATGTTATAAACCTATGAATAAGACCACGGCCAAAATTAAAGACGCTTACTGCATACTAAATGTGATACCAACTTAAACAACCAAAAGCCTTTTTAAAGTCGCTGAAAAACAAAAAACTCCACCGAACTCTATAAATATCAATATATTAATAGTAGGTGAAATTCCCAGGACACAATTGTGAGGGGCTGAAGTACACAATTCATCCTTCCACCAGGGGCGTACCGACCGGGGTGTGGGGGTGGGGAGGTGTCACACTTTTTGTCGGAAAAATTGACAATCTGTCGGGAAAATTATTATCCTGTCGGGATTTTAGCGTGTCCTTCCCCAGCTAAGATTTCGTTTTAAACTTGAAGTAGTTTGTATACACCACATCAAAGATTGATTATGAATAATAGAAATACAATTGTCATTTGTGTAAAAACGACTGAAATCAGACTAGCTGTGATGTCATAGCCTCAGATTCCTCAGAGTCTGACAGTCTTCTATAATATTTTGTCCTCATGCTGTCATATTTCGTGGATTAAAAACTATATATGTGAAAAGAGTAGTAAAATTGCATTTAGGAAGGGTATTTATAACACACCACCTGCAGAAAGTTTGAGGAAAAATAATCTAAATAGTGAACAAATTAGTTAAACTTTCTCTAAAATAAATTAACAATTGTTAAGAATGTGAGGATGAAGACGCCAACTGTCTATAGTAGACTAACTACACCAGTCCGGGTAAGAATTTGGAATGCTTTCTTAACCATTTTGTTTCTTTTGAAAGCCTCTTCGATATTAGATAGATATGCTTGATCACTGAATTAATCCTTTAAGGATCTTAGTTTAAGGTTTGGTATAATTTGTGTAGAAACGACTGAAATCACACTAGTTGTGATGTCATAGCCTCAGTTTCCTCAAGGATTGTGTGCTATCGTATTTTGTCCTGCTGTTTTGTGGCTTAAAAAGCATGGGATATGTGTCAAGAAAGTATTAAAGTGAATGTAAAAAGGATATTTACAATATACCACCTGAAAAATGTCGGAGGAAAAATTATTTGAATAATTAAAAGATTGAATAAACAGAGCTTTAAACTTGAATGTCATTTTCTTTCCTGTAAGACTGTAAGATGGACTTATTTGACCACTGAACTAATTGTTTAAGATCATGCTAACAAACCGTGTTAACTAACAGACTAAAGAAACCTTGAAAGATGGGATCTGGGTTACACAGGTGATGATTTACAAAAGTGTTATTACCATTTTAATAATATTGTAACTAATTAGCATGCATAAGAAATGTTGCCCTGTAAGAAAGATATCTCTTATCGCCTATAGATGAAGGTTCTTTAAAAAGAACAATGACAAGTAAAGTAAACAAAGTTATTGACGGCGGTTTTAAGTTTTTGTAAATAGGAGTATTACTCAAAACTGTCGTGAGAATAAATGGGACAAAAATGAGACTTTTGAAAGAGGAGAGGGGTTGAGGTTCGTGGTGAATAAACTTTAGGCTCCCCACCCCCTCCCCCTCTCAGGAAAAAAATTGTTCCTGCGCCTTTATCCATAACTATAATGTTAAAGAAACACTGAAGGTATTTAATGGTATTTATCAATATAAAATGTTAGAATCACATTCTTTACTTTCATGCTTTTATAATTTAGACAAGTTTATAGAGGTGAAAGGTAATGATGGTTTAACCAGGAGTTGTTAACAACTCCTGGTTTAACTGTATCAATATTAGAACTAAACAACTTTTTATTTCAAGGATATACATAAGAAAATATATATTGAAGGAGAAGAATATATATTGCATGTTCTTAGTTGATAATACACTGAGAGAGAAATACTATATATTGTTATTAACTTTAAACTTTTTTGATTATAATGGTTTGGGTATGACAGGTGTAAAAAGCAACCTTTTTTTTTTATTCTATGTGAAGGCTGAAAATTTATTTTAGCCTTTTTTTTTTTTAACTTCAAAATTTCTCGATTTCATAGTACCAAATGCGGAAAGTACTTACAAAACATAGAATATATCTGTCTAGAATTCAGATATGTAAGAAAATGAAGATTCTGTTTTTAAATTAAGAAGACTTGACAGCGTGACTTTCGGGAAATAAAAACTAGCTATGTTCAGATGTTAGTATAAAACTTGAAGCAAATTTTGATTTATCCGAAAATCTTAAACAAATTCTTAGTACTGTGAGGAAATAAAATATTATTGCTGTCGTGGTTAAACCGTTTTGTGTGGTGCTATCAGAGTGAAACATAAAATATTACAAAAGTGCCCCTTTCAATATGAAATTCCCCTTAATTACTGACCCAATAGCAATACGGGAAAATGGGTTTCCATTGAAAAATTGTCCCTTTCTAAAAACGAAGTGCTTCTTTTACTATACTTTATTATCTAGAAACAGGGGCTTGACTTGATTTGGGGGAAGTTTCCCCTAAGAGGCTCAGCCCCCCCCTCCCCCACACACACTTTCCGAAAGCTTCTTATATATACCCCTAATGTATGGACTAAAATTGCCCCAACTGCATCTCCTGCGGTGTAGTCTGTGAGACTCGTCAAAGGGACATTTCACATGGATTCTCCATTTAGGATGAGACCAGAGAAATGATGGCTCCTGTGTAGTGTAGCCCTTGCTAACTGATACTCTCCCAATTCCGAAGAGAATGATCTTTGGTTAGTTTTCTACACCATTTCTCAAAAAACCTATAGGTGCATTAAGTCACTGACAGCAAACACCAACAACGGTGGACTTGTTACCCCTTCCACTGCTCGGATATGGGTGCGTTTTGCCATGCAGCCATGCAACTGGAAAGAAACATTCGATTCAGATCAGATGATTTTATATAAAATCTATTTTAAGTGAAAAAGTGAAAGACCTTTTTTGCTTGTCAAAAGTTTTCTGTCGGCATTTAGGAGGTTCTGTCAGCAAAAGGATTGAATTTGTTTTGAATTGTTTTGCTTGTCAAAACTTTTTCGGTACAAACCTGTTGGCAAATGAAGGCTTAAGGCTTCCAGCTACGTCCCTGACAAAGATATAATAATTGGATACGCTTATATGATCACAATCTTACCTATATAAAATAAAAAAATCACCACTGATGCATAAGGAGGGTTCCCCGTCGGAAGTTGGGGATTGCGGTCAACAAATTAACTCCAAAAAAGTGTCATTCATGGTACAAGATGTCTTCTTGCCACAACCATTTCCTTCACCCAAACAGGGATGGCACCAAGATTTCCCCGACGAGTAGCTAATTTGTTATTAATGATAGAGGATGAGAGGGGGGTAGTATTCTCCGACGGGAATTTTAGCTTCATCTATGAAAAGTGATTTGTCTAGGCCAGAACTGTAACTAAGTTTCCCAACCAACATTCCATGATTTCCACCTAATGCATGCCCGAAAATTTGAAGAACGGACGTAACTTTTTTGTTGTTTTTTTGGCCACAAAATTTGTACTCAAAGCTAATTAGGGTCCCCTGAAGACCTACCCTGCTGTCGGGCCCAAAGGTCAATTTGATGTCCCATTAGCCTAAACTTGTTCCCCGCTTTCCACGTCGTGGGCAAATATTTTATCAAAATGTTATGGGTATGTGGGCGGGAGGCGGATGGGAAGGGGGATGGGGGTGATCAAATACTTTTATGTTGGAAAACTTCCACATATAATGCCCTGTGGCGGGGGTTTCGTATATATAACTGTTTCTTTTCTTTTTTTGTGCATGGATTGGGTTATGACCACTAATGCAGGCAACCTATCATGTCTCAAAATAAGTTATCTAACAGTCTAAGAGTTCTCGAAACTTTCAAGCTCTACTCTGTCATATGATGGTGTAAATGAAAAGTATGTTTTTTTTAAATTGAGACCCACGTGAGGGACCCTGGACTGGCACGGTTAGTGCCTTACAGGCTGTAAGGTGTTAATCCGGTTAAACTCTTCAGCGTGCTTGCGTGTGTTTTTAAACTGCTACTACAATTGGCGGACTTGGATGATAATCCACATTAAACACAAAGGAAATACCTTTCTGTTTGGCTTTCGATATTTATCACTGTCTCCATGGCAAAGGGTGCATCACCTGGCACATTACAGTAAGGGAAAAGTGCCATGCAGTCGGTTTCAGATGGTCCAAACCAGCGAGCAATCGCGCCTGGAAGTCCGTGTTTCCTGCTTCAGCACTGTAACTGTTGAAGTAATGTGACGTGTTGAAATTTTTAAAGTTTATGCCTTTATTGACAAGTGAAGCTAAAAAATTAAATAAGTTTCGGTAAGTTCCATTAGGTTAATTTTACATGCGTTTCATTATGTCACATGGTAAGGTTTCAGGCGGTCGGATGCGTGGTACCAAAAATCCGGCGGCGCCACTACCTCCAAGTCCCATCTGAGGTCAAATGACACACTATCAGTGGCGTAAGAAGCAGGGGGGCAAGCTGCTCCCCTAATGAGGTTTTGCTTTTCCGGATGACGGCGCGGAAAAATTCGTAAATAATGATAAACTGAAAGCTGGCTAAAATTTCCCCCAAACTGATCAAAATATCCCGAAAACTGACCCAAATTTTCCAAAAACTGGGAAATTTTCCGAAAATAAAGGAAAGTTCCTGAAAATCTCCCTGAAATGGAAGAAAATTGAATGGGCTTTCCCGATTAGCTGCAACTTTTTTGAATAAAAATTTGTGGTCCCCCCTCTCCGACATGTGACCCTTCCTACGCCCCTGCCCGCTAGGAGAACAAAAGACCAGAGGGACTTGTCGCAAATTAATAATAAATCTTGCTCCCTGCTCTCACCCAGTCATCCCGCTTTCTACAGTTCTGCGACTCGATCTGTATTATCAGTTTACTGATATATGACTGTATGATGTGGGGTGCAATAATAAAATTTAAACAAAAAAAACAGGTTCTAGGAAGTAAGAATACCTAACTACAGCAGTGGCGTAGCAAAACGGCGGCAGGGGAAAAAGTAGTCGAAAAAGTTAGTATGTTGGATTGTTTTTGGTATAGTCATGATGAAAGATATTGGTCTTCTAGCTGTTTAGAGTTCAATTGTATACTGCAGCCATCACACACTTTTTAAGTTATAGGCCTTTAAATTGTTAAAGCAGGTTATAATTTGACTTATTTCTCAAATTTCCCAAAGTTTTTCCTCAAAATATCTTCGTATTTCTTCAAAAGTTCTAAATGTTTTCTTCAAAATATCCGAATTTTTCCTCAATAATTTCGGAGTTTTTCTTTAAAAGTATCTGAATTGTTTTTCCTCAATATATATATATATATATATATATATATATATATATATATATATATATATATATATATATATATATATATATATATATATATATATATATATATATATATATATATATATATATATATATATATATATATATATATATATATATATATATATATATATATATATATATATATATATATATATATATATATATATATATATATTTATATATATATATATATATATATATATATATATATATATATATATATATATATATATATATATATATATATATATATATATATATATATATATATATATATATATATATATATATATATATATATATATATATATATGTATATATATATGTATATGTATATATATATATATATATATATATATATATATATATATATATATATATATATATATATACACATATACATTTATATATACATATATATCCATATATATATATACATATACATATATATATATATATATATATATATATATATATATATATATATATATATATATATATATATATATATATATATATATATATATATATATATATATATATATATATATATATATATATATATATATATATATATATATATATATATATATATATATATATATATATATATATATATATATATATATATATATATATATATATATATATATATATATACAACGTTTTTCCTCAGGTATTCCTCAAAATGTTCAAATGTTTTCCTCAAGATATCCGATTTTTCCTAAAAATGTTCATTATTTTTGTATTTATATTTTATTAATATTTGTCGGGTTCGGGTGGGAAGGGTAGTGGTGAAGGGGTGGGTGTGTCACCGCTGATCCATACTTTTACCACAGCTGCTAAATATTTGAAATCACTTGCTTAGTATTTGTATGGTTATATGTCTGAATGTAGGAATGTTAATTAAATGAAGCATGTAGGCCTATTTTACCTGATTAGAAGCAGCTTTATATCAGGTTTATTGTGTGAGCAGGTGAGAACACAGTCCAGATTGGAACCTTTTTTTTTCTTTTTTCTATATCATTTGCGGCATAAGTTGCAAGCTTTTAAGTACTGTACAATCAACATTCTGGAACGCCGTTTGCTTTTTATCAGTCGCATGGCAATCACGGGGAACGCTAACCGAATCGGGCATGATTCTACCCGACTAAGATGGGTATCCGGCCAACAGGGGCGGCCTCCCCTAGCCCCCTCACCTCGTACGGCCATGAATCTAAAGCCTTAATTCTATAAACGGTGTGCTTTAGCTGCTGCAAGGGCAAATAGGATGTTTGGATTAGTAAGAAGATTTTTTGTTGTCTTGGTATCGAAAGGTTGCTCTTAATTTGCGTAAGCAGATAAGCAGTTAGTCAAGACTTACCTTAAACATTTGAGTATGCTACCCAGATAAGATCAACTAGATGATTTCCCAAATAAGGAATCTCTCATGAATTCTTGGTTTGACCGGGTTTGACCACGCTTGAGTTGAGAAGAGTATATACGCCATGTACGCGGCGATATGTTCTGATGATTCAGGTCTTTAAATTCCTATTTGGCAGTGACTGAGTGATGCTTTGACTTCCTCTCATTTTTTGTATGTTTCAGCTAATCCTCAGTTTTTCAACTCTGGGCGTCTTTGATTTTTTCTGTCTTTTTCTTTTGTGGTGGTGTTAGTTTGGGCTTTTTATGGGGTGACTAACCCTTCCCAGCCCGTCATCCTGTTATTTAATGTCATGTTTTGTTTTACTTTTAGAATAGCAGATCTGTAGATAGATCGTATTACATCTACATTGTCGAACAAATCAGCAATTGTTTTAAATCCACTTATTGTTTGTTCCAATTAATCGTTCGTGGTCACATAAGAATGACGACGATCGACATTTAACACAGTTTAAATATACCACATTTTTATTTTCTTCAATTTCCTTCATTTTTGAGACAATTTCTTCAATTTTCTGGATAATGCTTTTAATTTTCCTTCATTTGTGGAAAATTATCTTTAATTTTCTGGAAATATTGCCAAATTTTACTAAAATTTGTATCTTTTGACTAACATTTGTATCCTTTGAACCTAAATTCATTCAAAAGGATTCCCAATCTCACCTCGCAACCGGGCAGGAAGCATGCAACCAGGCAAATGAAATCCTCTCATGGGGCAGTTTTCCTCTACCATGGACCCCACCAGGTATAGCCTCTGCACTGCAACGGCGTGGGTCCATGGGTCCGCTTAAAGCTCCTGGTGGGGTACAGTGGAAGAATATCCCGATGCTCTAAAGATTGATTACTTTCGATCCCCATTAAATTAAAGCACAAAGTTAAAAAATTACATTGAAAAGAGAACAAATTATATTTCAACGTTATAATATTAAAATCTATTTAGATCTGCATTAGGATTTGGCCTATCATTTATAAACAGGCTAAATTGAGATAATTCGGGCAAAAGTTTAGGGTTTATATTAGGGAAATAGGTAGGGATCTAGGGGCGAAGACCCCAGGTGCACTAAAGTTTTTGATGATCCAAAATAGCTTAAAATCAAACACAAAGTTCTAAAAATCAATTGATGAAGAAAACAGTTAAAAAAGCTGTGAAAATGGTTACTAGAGCGTGAAAAGCAAAGCAGTCCCTATATTTTTCTGGTAGTTTGCCGCCAATTTTCGTACCACACTTGTAATGCACTTTCGTCAAAACTTGCCCTCCACTTTTTCCGAAATTGTATATTTTCTATGGTAATTGTTTGCAACTTAGCGTGATTTTGTTATTTTTCCTCCCACTTTTGACTTTGCCCCTACTTTCAGCAGGCAAATCACGCCCATTTGTTCAATATCATGTTTTTGACGAAGTAATCAAAACTGGAACTGCCCTTCGAACAAAAATTACAACAACAAAAATTGTCCTTATTTCCTACTTGAAAAATAACGATATAAAGGCAGAACATCATCAATAATGACCAAAAACACAAAATTCTAAACTTTCTTCCACAACAAGTTCCATTAAGACAGTAGCATGAATTAACAGAAGAGTGTCCGATAGGCGAAAGGCACTTTCAGATACTTCATTCCAGTGTGTTTCCCCCTCTTAGCAGATTGGGCAAATGGTACTCCGACCCCAACTTAACTTGACATTTGTATTTCCTTTTTATAGACATTTTCATATCAGAATCATGAATTTCGGGAAATCTCATTTAAACAATGTCACATGGCCGAAATTCACGTGATCATAATCGACCAATCAAATTCTGGGTAATCCTGATCGTCGTCACAATTTACTAGAGTATGGGGTCAAGCCTATTAAAAATACAATTTCACACAGTAATCAACAGTATATACATAGGGCTTACACAAATAAGCACTTCACTGAGACTTTAAATGGGTATTGTAATTTGCTTAGAAATTTCCATACCAAACAGAAAACTTAGTATCAACTGTACCCTCTCCATTAACACAATTTTTCCGATATGCAAAACTAGTTGTCCAATTCACAAATAACAAGGGATTTGCTGCCGAAACTTCTCAATACTATTTTCACATTTTGTAAAATGAGGTCAACAGCACAATTTCATACCATTAGGCTATCCGCACTGAACATCAACGTTTTAAAATTTGAGCGATTTTTGCACAAATATTTTTAATGTTTCGTAAATGTTGAGGGAATGTGAACCTCAACGAACATACAATGTTCCGTTAACAAAAACAACATTTTTACGTTCAAACTAGGCCTTGGGCCTACAACTACGTGCATTGAACGTATGTTATAAACGTACGCGAGTCCAGTTTTAACTTCAAATCTTAACTGGTTATCACGTATTCCTTAATTGCGACAGTCTGAATGGAAGACAGTTTGGCTCCTCTTGGAATATGACAAAAAAACATCCCCATAACAAAAGAATTATGCAGGCAGAGCAATTGGAACTTTGACGCAAACTTAGTTACTTTACATGTATGGAATCCCAAAAGGGCAATTTTGACACGTACTACTACTGTTTTGATACGTACTACTGTTTTGATACGTACTACTACTGTTTTGATACGTACTACTACTGTTTTGACACGTACTACTACTAAACTCACTTCTACTGTTTTGACACGTACTACTACTAAACTCACTTCTACTGTTTTGACACGTACTACTACTAAACTCACTTCTACTGTTTTGACACGTACTACTACTGATTTGACACGTACTACTACTGTTTTGACACGTACTACTACTGATTTGACACGTACTACTACTGTTTTGACACGTACTACTACTGATTTGACACGTACTACTACTGTTTTGACACGTACTAGTACTAAACTCACTTCTACTGTTTTGACACGTACTACTACTAAACTCACTTCTACTGTTTTGATACGTACTACTACTAAACTCACTTCTACTGTTCTGACACGTACTACTACTGTTTTGATACGTACTACTACTAAACTCACTTCTACTGTTCTGACACGTACTACTACTGTTTTGATACGTACTACTACTAAACTCACTTCTACTGATTTTATGGTCGAGTGAATACAATTACGCAACGTACGAACGCACTAGGCCGACCACTAACGTTACTTGCAAAGTATCCTTAGTTGTGGAAGACACTCATAGAGCCTCGCCACACGAATGGAAGAATTGCAGACGAAATGAATGTATCTCTTCGTACTGTGAAGAATTGTAGGCGAGATTTGAATCTTCGCAGTTCGGAAAAAAGGATCTTAAAACTGGTAATCGAAATCTTTACGTTAGGCTATTCAGTATTTGTACTGGAGTCCTGTACCCCAAGGCCTAACGTTATGCCTAAGCTTTAGACATTGACGTTAGACAAGTTGTTACGTTATACATTACGTTAGGCTGTTCAGCGTTAGACATTACGTTAGGCTGTTCGGCATTTGTACTGAGTCCTATACCCCATGGCCTAACGTTATGCCTAACGTTTAGACATTAATGTTAGACAAGTTGTAACGTTAGACATTGCGTTAGGCTGTTCGGCATTTGTACTGGAGTCCTATACTAGGCTACCCCATGGCCTAACGTTCAGACATTAACGTTAGACAAGTTGTAACGTTAGACATTCTGGAGGTCGGACAGGAAAAAACTATCTTTTATCATTTCTCAACAAAAATACTAAATAATTTATTTTTCTTCACAAATATTGTGTAGGCCTATCATGATTAGATAATAGGTTTCCAACATATATGAGTAGGCCTAGGCGTACCATTAATTTTCGCTGACTGGCTAAGGCGACACTAGTATTCATAAAAAATATCCCATTGACTAATAAAATGATTAAAGTCCTCCAACTTTACTTAGCGCTACATGGTTACTTAGCCCCTACACGGTTACTTAGCCCCTACACGGCTACTTAGCCCCTACACGGCTTATTAGCGTCTACACGGCTACTTAGCCCCTACACGGCTACTTAAATACACGGCTACTTAGCCCCTACACGGCTACTTAGCCCCTACACGGTTACTTAGCCCCTACACGGTTTCTTAGCCCCTTACACCTTACACGGTTACTTAGTCCCTTATACGGTTACTTAGCCCCTACACGGTTACTTAGCCCCTACACGGTTACTTAGCCCCTACACGGTTACTTAGCCCCTACACGGTTACTTAGCCCCTACACGATTACTTAGCCCCTACACGGTTACTTAGCCCCTACACGGTTACTTAGCCCCTACACGGTTACTTAGCCCCTACACGGTTACTTAGCCCCTACACGGTTACTTAACCCCTACACGGTTACTTAAACCCCTACATGGTTACGTTTCTCCGATCCGAGATTAGCCAAAATCTAGCCTAACGTTGTTTACGGTAAATTAGAAAAAAAGGATTTTTCGTAGTTTTAACCTAAATTGGACATAGACCCTGGAGCTAGGCTAGGCCTACTGTAACTTAACATTAGGCCTAACGTTGGCCAACCTCAAGAAAAACTTCCAAAATAAAATGGTAAAATCCTAGTATAGCGGTACAACTTCGGAAAAATGTGTTTCTTGTAATACAACTTTATTCTGTTATTAAAATAAATGAAAATGTTGAGATTTTTTAATGATTTTATCAATTTGTTTTACTAAATTGTAACTGAAATTACTCTTGTTAAATTTTTGTGTTAGAAATAAAATTTTAGTCGAAGGATAACAAATGATAATGAGAAATAAGAATTTAAGAAATGCATAGTGAACCTACTTCAGTAAACTCTATATTGCAATTTACCGCTACACTAGGATTTTTGCAATAAAATATTCTAAATAAAAATAAATCAATTATAATGTTAATTCTTTCATAGTCCAGGCCTAACTTACACTTACCTACCACTGACTTAGTAGTAACAGTTAGAGAATAGTAGGCCTACTAATTCTATCTTGGTAGTTTATTGAAAAATTCTCATGTAGGCTAACGTTAGGTCAAATTTTGTTACGCCTACTAGGCCAACTAATAAGTTAGTAGGTCCTAGGCCTAGTTATGGAATCATTTACCATCGTTGGCTGTAATTTCTTTCACTTTAAGTTTACCTGTTTCTGTATGCTGACAATGACATTGTAGGATTGCTGGTTTTAATGATCTGCGTCATCATGAAGGTAATGGTTTTTTGAATGCAGACTATTAAAGATAAAAGGCAAATTTTGTTGTCCTAACCTTAATCAACTTTACACAGCTTCTCTGAGAATATTCTTCGCTAAAATATTAAAAATCTGATATCACTAACGTTAGGTTCACAACAATTTTATCTTTTATATAAAAAAAAACAATCCCGTTTGAAACTTAGGCCTACTTGGGAATAGTAAAATGTATCTATTTTCTTTGAATCTTCTGTGTGCGATGTAAACAGCTATTCAGCAGTATTACTTTTAGAGCAGAACTAAATTTTGTTTGAGGTTTGAGGGCACATAGAATATGATTAAAGGAATAATTATTGCAAGAAGTAGTGTCTC
>JAIGNY010003031.1:150000-157500 GCA_020152595.1 Chiridota heheva | reverse complement strand
TCCCTGTGGAACACCAATTTTGATTTCTAATTTATCAGAGTACCCTTTTTGTAATTTTACTTGTCTAGACCATCCTTGCATGAAGTCTGCCAGCCAGTGGATAAGCCAATTTTCTTCAATGAAATTGGTTAAGTCACTGATTAGACGATTGGCAAAACTGTGTTAAAGGCACTGGAGAAATCAAGAAACAAGACTTTGGAAACGGTTGTATCTCTCTTATTTAGCCCTGAAACTATACCATGGATAAGAGTAAGTACGGCATTAGTACACAAAAACATTTTTTTGTATGCAAATTGGTTTTGATCACCCCTTGTAATTATAGACTGCATTATATATGGTAGCAGTATTTTTTACATGCAATTAAACCTAATACTTGAAATATCAATAGGTCTGTCAGTCTGTAATCATTCACTGAAGCAGGTTTACCTATTTTAGGTACAGGTGAAGTTTTGATAAGCCTTCAGACTGATGGAATGATACTTTGGTGGATACTCTTGTTATATATTACAGTAAAGATATCAGCTAACTCATTTGAACAGTGCCTGAATACCCATTATGGGATATTATCAAACCCTGAAGCAATACCATGTTTTACACGTCCAAATTGCTTCTTGACTTCCTCCCGTACTTTCTTGGGAATCGTATCAATAGTCATATCAGGTAAATAAAGAGTAATGTCTTTATTTACTGCATTATTAAAGCATCCAAAGTGTTCACTCAATTCGCAGCCAAAATCTGCAGATATGCCTTCACCATCATGTATATCAGGTGGATTCCTGATGGATTTCATGAAGCCCCAGAAAGACGAAGAAGAGGCTATGTCTTTAAAATAATCACTTCTAATCTTGTGAACATCTTTATTGATGGTCTTATGTATCTTATTCCTTAAGTTTGAGTTTCCAGCCTCGATTGCAATACTTTTATTCGTCTCTAAATGTCTGATGTTGTCATCAGCAGGCAACCTCATCATCATCTTCCAAATGGGTATGGATTTAGATGGAATACAGACAGTAGTTGTAAACTGAATATAGCTTGAAACCACTTCCGTCAATTCGCTTAAAAAATCACAAGACTGTACAAGATTCCATTCTGTTGAGGTCAACATATCACGTAAGTTCTGTATGTTGTCATTACTAAGATCCTATCCAGACGCTTTGACTTTCTTTCTTTTGATCTATGTTTTTCAGTATATTTTGGCATAGCACATACACTGAAGTGATCAGATGTAGCAATAGGATGAAGTTTAAAAGCTTTATAGTGACTTCCTATAACATAAACTGCATCCAAAGTAGAATTGGATCTAGAGAATGTGACAAAATTGACTAGGTTTTGGCAAGCCATGGATTCGAGAAAAGTGACACGGTTACTGTTGAAGTTGCCCAATAATACCAAGCTTTATCATAGGTTGTCTTTATGCATTGCCGTTATTGCTTTCTTTAGCTCTTTATCAGCGATAGAACAGTCTGCTGTTATGTTCATTTGATGAAAAAGATTTAGACTTGCCCACTTCCACGAGTGCCTGCAATTCTTTTGCCACAGATACACGTTAGCCAAAATTGTTACTTTAAACAGCAATATCATGACATCCCTAGTATCAATGGTATTTTGGAGTAGTTATTGTAGTTCTTCCCCAGAGATTAAAAAATGAAATGACAAAACAGATCAAAAATATTTCCAGAAAAAGGTATTTGGGGGGACTACTTTATCACACACTGCATTACTGAAAAAAATGTTGGCTGAGTGTGACAGGATGTGACTGCATAAGGACGTAGGGAGGGATGCCCTGTGGGACATGAATGGGGGCCATGCAGGACATTTTGGTATAATATATACCATGTGGTATACACCAGGGGCTATGTCAGGCATAAATATTTTTTTCTTCTTATTTAACAAGTCATTTGCACATAAGTTATTATATGAACTGACACTTTCATACATAGTATGCTTAATCAGGGACAGTAATAGCTAGGATGAGATTCTTATGGAGCTTATGGGATGTCATGTGGGACATGGGGTGGGATGCTATGTGGGAGCCTATGGGATGGGATGCCATGTGGGACATGAGGTGGGATGCCATGTGGGACATGGGGTGGGATGCCATCTGGGACATGGGTGGTATGCCATGTGGAGCATGGGGTGGGATGCCATGTGGGACATGGGGTGGGATGTCATGTGGGACATGGGGTGGGATGTCATGTGGGACATGGGGTGGGATGTCATGTGGGACATGGGGTGGGATGTCATGTGGGACATGTGGGATGCCAGTGGAAGAAGTGGAATGCAATGTAGGATATATGGTGGAATGCCATGCGGGACATACAACTTCCGCCCTACAACTTCCAACAACACCAATCACCTCAAATCAACCTACACTTGGCCAGGCATGGTCCTCATCCCATTGCGTCGCCCCCGCCCCTCCAATGGACAGACAATAAGCAGTTCCAATTGCATATTCCCCGTAATGAGGCACATGCAAAACAGTTGGTCTGGCATGAACAAACCCTTATTTCTAACACTTCGCTCTGTGCATTAATATTCATGCAAACAGCACTGTAGTACTATTAGGCCTACACAGACTTACTACAAACAAGTCAACATGCCCGCCCAACGAGCGAAGCTCAGAATGACACTGGAATACCCACTTTAAAGCCACGAAAAGGGGCCAGAAATATCTAATCGAAGTTATGTGATCTTTATCAAACTTTTCATAATCTTGACAACCCTCTGAATGAGCCCTTTACTCCCCCCAGCCACTCTTACCCTCCCCTCTTACCCCCCCTCTTTGTAATCCCGTAACGGTGTCACAAGCTATGGCTTGATTCTTTTCAACTTTAAAAGTCCGTACAAGGCAATCATGGTAGCAGGCAACCAAGGTAGCATATAACTAATCATATGGCCCATTGAAACTTATGGTACAAGCGACCAGTTTGGAATACTTTCCTTACCAGAACACGAAAGATTGGGATATTTTGTAATGTACAGTATGTTGTGTGACACAAACCCACCCACCTATGCGTGTGAAGACCCTACAACTGGTGACGTATTCATAATCCTATAACTGGTGACCACTCACTCATACATGTGAAGACCCTACAACTGATGTAATCCTATACAACTGGTGACCGATCAATATACAACACACATTGGGATGGCGGTATTAGGAAATTAACTTACACTCGTATTTTTAACTTATCCTATCTAACAGGTCACATGTATCGAAATGCAAAAATACTGAATTAGAGTAGTGTTTTAGTCATAATAGTTTAGAAAACAGCCATTTTATAACTAAAAACAACCAGTGTGTAAACATACGAATGTCATGAGTTGGTGGGTTTAAAGCCACCCACACACCACACACACCACACACACCACTCACACTTTGATCACATACCAACATAGGGGTGTGGGAGGGGGATTGGGGGAGCATGTTGTCTTGCGTCCATGCTTAACCAAGCCCCTCCTATATATTCTTAGATATCTCATTGATACCAATTTAATATTTACTATTGGTATACAAGAGGAAGGCTTGGCCACAACTAAAAGTAGTATTGGAAAGACCCTCCCTTATGTGCTTCGAAATTGATCTTTTTGCGGGAATCTGCATGCGATTGGAATGGTTCGAAAGCCTATTATGGCTGTCATTTAAGTATATTTCCAGCCACTCTTCTTTGCATTCGATATCATTACGGATTTCAATTCGTTATTAATTATGTCAACTCATTATCGGGTAATAGCGGATTTGTTATTACGGATTCAAATCCGTAATCTATATTAACGGATTTTGTAACTTCGTGATTATTTCCAAATTCCTTTTTTGGGAAATTTTGACCAGTCTTCGGAAAGTCTTGCCAATTTTCAGGCAATTGTCCCCAAAATATCAATATTTTAACACATTTCTCAATTCTAAATTAATCATTTCCAATTTCACCTCCCAACCGGGTACAAAGTATACAATCGGGAAATTGGCTTAAAGGCCCTCATTCTCTTTCTAAACCTATGACCAAAGGTTACAGTAATATATGTGTAAAAATTGTGTTGTTTCCCATGTAAATATTAAACATGAGGAAGGAGTGGTATAAATGATTTGACTCACGGCAAAAATTAAAATAGTATATAAAATAGTATCGTGTTTTAATAATTTCTACACTCTTACTTATAAGCGAATGCACATTGTAACGTTGTAATTTGATTGTTATGATTACATTATAACAATACATAAGTTATGATAAAATTGGAAATAAAACCTCCGAAGCCCATGTAACAATTTTTTGCAAATAATATTGACAATTTGGAAAGATGGTTTTGGGAAGATGGTTTGCTAACATCTGATCATCCTACTTAACGGTAATCCCCATCAATATGAAAAGGTGCGAGGAGTATAGCTGAATTCTCAAACACAGACCTGTTCACTGTATGAAAGAAAATTGTCTCCTTATAATACCTGAAGTTTTAAATTTAAGCATAAATTCTTATCGAAATGTATAGAAATATTTCTATCAAATAACTTATTGCACATAATTTTTTTCCTTTTTTTGCACTTTTAGATAAATGTGTTTGTCGTGGGTCCGATGGGGCAAACTTTCCTTCCGCAGAAATTGATGTTTATACATCAGGCGTTCAGTTCAGCTCATTTTTTTTTTTTTGGGGGGGGAGGGAGAGGGGGTAAGGGAAAAGTAATGTCATGAAACGAAAATAAATTTTATGGTAAGCGATACACGCACCAACACATGACAATATGTGGGGCCTTTGGGAGGTGTAGGTCTTAGAGTCTTAAGGGGAGCACTGTTTTTGCTTTCAAAATAAATATATAAAAAAATTAACACTTATACATTTTTGCGCAAAATTATAGAGAATGTATTTCATCGGGCATAATGCAAATATTTTTTGACATTTTCTCAAACGAAGCATTTTATGGTTCAGCTTCAGAGATATCAAGTGCAAGACGTCTAGTTGTCTGAAATTGCTTTCAAGAACCTTGCAAACAGAGGCGCAGGAAGTGGTGAGGGCAGGGGAAACTGTCCCTAAGAGGATTTCACCTTCCAGGTTAAACAATCTCAAAAGCGGCTGTAATATAATTTCGTAACACATAATACAGCTTTGAATGCTTAACTATACTCAGAAGTAGTAAAACTGCACGTCATTTATGTATGTAAAAGATTTATGACGTCACTACGGTTCGTCACTTTGGTGTTCTACCGCACGCGCTATCTATGAAATGTAACTTTACCATGCTGCCATGCCTATGCTAAGCGCTCCATCGCACACGTACGATTGTACAGCTGTGCCTTGAATGATTCGCCTTTTGATCCTATACTTGCAGCCCGCAGCGTGCCCATATACTCCACGTCGAATGTGCAAAGCGTATACTCGCCCCAAAAAATCGCCAACCACTCCCCCTTCTCCCCAAAGAAAGAAAACAGACCGAAATTTTCAAGTGAGTAGTCCTTGACAGTGATTTTTATCATATTCAATTTAATTTCATATTTTTACTTAGCTGAAATATCGGGCGACCGAATATAATACTAGACGTTTGTGCACGCTCTAGTCCACCAAAACGCATAATGGGCTTTGCTCCCACGGTATCTCACTAGAGTTCCTACAACGGAAGCATAGACCCCACGCCGAATGCGGCAAAGCGAATACTTGTCCCAAAATTGTTTCCAAAAGACAATAAAAAAAGGACCGATCTTTGCAAATGAGTAGTTTTTTGCAGTGACTTTTATCATTTTCACTATGATTTTATATTTTTACTTAGCTGACATATCGGGCGATCGAATACAATATTAGACGTTCATGAACCCTCTAGTCCACCAAAACGCATGGCTTCCATGGGCTTCGCCCCCACGGTATCCCACTAGGGGCCTTTCAGCGGGCCCTAGACCCCACGCCGAATACGCAAAGCGTATACTCGCCTCAAAAATTATTACAAAAGAAAAGAAAAAAGTACCAACCTTTTCAAACAAGTATTCCTTGACAGTGATTTTTATCATTTTCGATATGATTTTATAGGTATTTGTACTTATAGCTGACATATCGTGTTCTCGAATACAATATTATACGTTTTATGCACTCTCTAGTCCACCAAAACGCATAGCTTCCATAGCTGGACCCCACCAGACCCACGCCCAATGCGCAAAGCGTATATAGCTGGCAGACAACCCCCTCCCCACACACACATCAAAAACAAACTGGTTGCGCCCTTATATCGGTATATTTAAAAATATCAGACTAATTTTCCCGAAATTCATTTATCCGCCGGGGGGCGAAGTCAGGGAAGATCGCCACGATAAAAACTGGGAAAAAAGTATCATCCTTCTCCCCTCCCACTAAAAAAAAACGTCTAATCAAATAGCTAGAAAAAAAACATCAGTAATAATAATAAAATTGTTACGAGGTTAAATAAATTATGAGTCGTTACATTAGTACTACATCCCGACAAATTAAAATGTCACTCCCTCCCCTTACCTTATTAAATGTTGTTAATTTCAGCTTAGCTGTGTGAGGGGTTAGGAATTACCCCCCCCCCCCCCCCCCCTCTTCCTTCTCCTACCACTGGATCGCCTTTATCAAACTTTCCTCCATGTTCGATACAAAAACAGTAAATTAGCTGAAAAATTACTTTAACTGTTCCAAAATCCTTTCCTAATTACACACGTAATAATTAACTGAAGTTTCAATTAACACAAAGACCTGTACACACGTAAACAGGAAACAGGAACACCCACACCCAATGTTTCGCTGACGTCCTTGGATACATAGATAACAAACCACATACAAATAAACCAAACATAATCATGTGACAGTAAGAACTGTCTCCTCAATCAACCATGAAATCAGTAGAAGTGAGTTTAGTAGTAGTACGTGTCAAAACAGTAGTAGTACGTGTCAAAACAGTAGTAGTACGTGTCAAAACAGTAGTAGTACGTGTCAAAACAGTAGTAGTACGTGTCAAAACAGTAGTAGTACGTGTCAAAACAGTAGAAGTGAGTTTAGTAGTAGTACGTGTCAAAACAGTAGTAGTACGTGTCAAAACAGTAGTAGTACGTGTCAAAACAGTAGTAGTACGTGTCAAAACAGTAGTAGTACGTGTCAAAACAGTAGTAGTACGTGTCAAAACAGTAGAAGTGAGTTTAGTAGTAGTACGTGTCAAAACAGTAGTAGTACGTGTCAAAACAGTAGTAGTACGTGTCAAAACAGTAGTAGTACGTGTCAAATCAGTAGTAGTACGTGTCAAAACAGTAGTAGTACGTGTCAAAACAGTAGTAGTACGTGTCAAAACAGTAGTAGTACGTGTCAAATCAGTAGTAGTACGTGTCAAAACAGTAGTAGTACGTGTCAAATCAGTAGTAGTACGTGTCAAAACAGTAGTAGTACGTGTCAAAATTGCCCTTTTGGGATTCCATATACATGTGCATACAAAACAAAGCTTATACATTTCACATAACGTTTATGTACGTACGTGTAATGTCAGAGAGTGTGACGTCATTCGCCGAGTGACGT